>JAOXJP010116771.1:0-13961 GCA_025762735.1 Platanus orientalis | reverse complement strand
CTCTCTCTCTCTCCCCCTCCAATTTTTTTTTCAATTTTTAGAGTTCTTTTTTTTTTTTTTTAAATCGGCGGTTTGTTCGGTCTTACTAAGCCAAACGCCTTTAGGCCTATTCGGTGTCACGATGCCGAACGCTTTTAGGCCCGTTCAATACTATGATGCCGAACATGCGTTCGACATTGTGATGCCGAATGGGCCTACAGCCGTTCGGCATCTTGACACCAAACGAGCCCAAAGGCATTCGGCATCGTGACGCCGAACGGACCATTGATTTGAAGAAAAAAAAACTGAAAAAACTGAAGAAAAAAAAAGAGAATTGAAGGAGAGGGAGAGGGAGAGGGAGAGAGAGGGAAGGGTGGGGGCCGTCGCCGGAGGGGCTGCTGTCGTCGCCGGAGGAGTTGCCGCTAACGTAGGAGGAGGTGGGTTACCGCCAGAGGGGTGGAGTGTAGGATAGAGGGAGGGGTATTTTAGGTAGGAGAGGGGATTGGGGAAGGGGTATAAAAGGAAATGCAAAAAAGGGGAGGTGTGCTTACAAAAATGTGAGGTGCAAATATTAGCTCCCCTCTAGAAATGCCCACAATGATAAAGAACCAGGGTTGTCCAACAAATTTTATCAAAGTTGAACCTGAGGTTCCTAAATTCTGTCTTGTATAGAGGTTGCTGAAATTAAGCCCACAACACAAGAACCCTCGATTCCAAAGTGCAAACTTTCTATATTATCAGCACACTAACATCCCAGGTTGTGTTTTCCTAATGAATCATTCCCAGTGTTGTCCCCCCCCATCCAATCTGTGTCTCCCTTCCCTCTCTTCACTCCTGCCTTCTATTCTCATGCAGGGAAAATCATGACGGAAGTGCATTCCTCATGCAGTCTTCTGGGCTCTTTGGACTGAGAGGAATGCCCATGTCTTCAATGGTAAGGCATCCCTGGCCCGGACAGTTGCAGAAAAAGCCCTCTCCCTCTTGTTCTCATGGTCGTTTCAGGACCCCTCCCCCCTCTTGTTTGCTGGTCATAAATATTCTGACATCTTTAATTGGGATGGCCTCATTTCACATTAGGCCTCCCTTTGAGCTTGTACCTCTTGTGCAGTTTTAATGAGTCCTTTGCCTTACTAATCAAAAAAACAAAAAAAAAATCCTCTTAATTATTGAAGTAACTGAATAAGTTCAAGCATAACATACCCTTTTAGACAAACGAAATGTTATTGGTTCAATTAGTACGACGGACAAACTCACATGTAAGTGTCAGATTAAGCTGCCTCAATGGCTTTTGATTTCAGACATCCGGGAACAAATAACCGATCTGACATGTTGATATGCTTTAAGGCTTCGGAGGGGAATGCTTTTAGTGTAAACTATATTAAGCCAATTATCAGTTTATATTTTATAAAAGATGCAAACATCAATAAAGATTTAAATGTTTACAGAAATATTGTCTTTCATATAACATTCAGATTGGAATATTATGTGCTCCACATAAGACATGTGTGAGGTTCCAATCTCATGGGTTCATTGCTTGTTCATCTAGGACTAAATTTATGTTTTACTAAGTTTATTAATTACTTAGTAATTTACTAATTTGAGTTGAAATTTATCTTTGTTTTTGTTAGATATTAATTTTCACATAAAGTTTACCTTTTTTTAAATTGGGATAAGTACTAGTAATTTGGTTGGTTCCCGGTACTCATAGAAGTTTCTAGTTGTCAAAATCAATTCCTTGCTTGAATCCATATAAAGGCACTAGGAGACATCCAAAGGGTGGTGCATTGATGTTATTGAATTTCTGGTTTCGATGGAAGAAGAATTGTAGCTAATAGATTAGTCTGAGACTCTCAGCAGCATTTTCATTAGGATTTCTACTCCATATTGCTGATCCTGAAGTTTATGAAGTCATTAATTGCAGAATTTTCCGGTTGCTTACATGGGTTGATTGAAGCAATTTCACATCTATTAAAACTACAGAATTACTGAGATTTATTCAATTCATTGTATTATATAATTAAAGTCTAGAAACTGGTTTCTGTTTTAACTCCTTTCTCAAATCAATTTTTTTTTTTTTAAATTTCAAATAGAAGCTCCATCAACTCAGATCAATTCCCTGAATTTCTCTTAATTGATAGAGGTGAATTTGCTGGTTTTTATATTCCATCGATAGGAGTGTGATGGGGACATGGAGGCAAGGTGGGGCCTACATATGGCCATGGTGGGGTCCATACATGTGGAGCATGGGAGTATCTTAGCAAGTGTTTAGTTTTTCTTTAGAGTGGTATAGTAAAGATTTTATTCGTTTATTTTCTGTTTTTATTAAGTATTAGAGTTGGGTATATGCATGAAATTTTAATTTTTTATATAGGACAAAGTTATAACTAGCTTCAAAATAGGGTTTTTGCATGGAAAAATCTCTTCCACATAATTTGAGGGGAGGGAGTAATTTGTGTTTGACAGCTAGGATTGATTTAAGGGGAGTTTAAGCTTATAAAACAGCCCCCACATATTGCACTAAATTTTAACCATATTTTGAATAAAATTTTTGAAACTAACTTTGCTCCCTCTTCTCCAAACGGCTGAAGGTGTTTCTTCACCAAGTTTTTCCTAAACTTGATCCTAAGTTGGTGATTTCCTAAGGAGGATTACTGATTTTCCTCAAGGTATCTATCCACATCTCTTTATCTCTTCTTCTAGTTCATCTTCTCCTTCTCTTCTTTGCGATTTTCTGGTTTTGTTGAGATTCTTGCTACCACAGGCTAGAAACCTATCTCCTTCATCTTCTACAACCTTTAAACCATCTCCATATCCCTCCTTATCACTTGATCCCTCACCATACACCAACTGGCCACCCTATTTCAATTTCCCTTGCATTCCTTTCATCATAAATCACACGCCAAGCAATCCTACACCAATTGGCTGCCATAAAACCCCAAGAAAAATTTCAAAGTAACCCAATCAGATGGAAGGCTTTCATCGAGTTCAACTTCAATTGTCTGTTGTGGAGATTTTTCTTGAAGTTCAAGTGTTAGAAGAAATTCCCTAGTGAAGACTAATTGAAGATTGAGGGGTCCTACTATGGTGGCTGAGTAAAGGTTTGAAGTGTGAAGTTGTCTACAAGGTTGTTGCAAATCATTGACTCCTCCTAAGCTTGCAATCATCTTCAACAAGCTGCTGTCCAGAATTTTTGCACACAAGGTGCTTGACAAAATGGTTAAATGGTGGCTGCATTGATTCCTGATTGAATTAGAGGGTTGTATTGAAGCTTTGGGGCTGTCTTGTGATTTGTTCTACATCAGAGTGATACTTGAGTTACTTGAATTTGATTAATTCTTCAATTCAACAGTGTTAATATTGTGAAACCATCCTTATTCTACATCACAATGTTTCAAGATGGATGAATAAGCATCAACATGTATCTCTATTATAGTTGGGGAGTCTAGGGTATATCATTAATGAGGCAAAGAAATACAATAAAGCCAACTCACTGTCATAGTCACAAAATAATTTCAATAAAATATATTATGAGACTATATCAGTTACCAGGAATAAAGAAAAATCTGCAAGGGCGTCAGCAGACTAATATACTAAACTAAATATTTGGAACGATCCCAAAAAAGAAAATGGAAATACAACTTTCAGGAATATTATGATTGATATCATCCTGATCCAAGAGTCGAAACACTCACCAAAGTAGATAGAAGTTGAGCTAGGAAGTAGGAAGTATATGGAGGACAGAAATAGAGGATGGGCAATTGCTCCCTCTCAAAGAGCTTTTGGTGGTCAAATTGTGATGTTAAATAAGGATGTTGACCAATGCCTTGAAAGTTAATAGGCAGTCACTCCGTCTCTTAAAAGTTAAAAAACTCAAATATTATTTTGGTACCAATGCAGTGTATGCTGTGAACATTCTGAATGAGAAAAGAGACTTATAGGAAAAACTGTTTAGCTTTAATTCTCTATGGGATCTGCCATGGTGTGTGGGCATGATTTTAATGTAATTAGATCCTCCCATGAAGAATGAGGTGGCAACAGAACATCTAGGAGCATTAGGGGTTTTGATGCCTTTGTGGATGTTCTCCTTAAGACCATGCCCTTCAAAATGCATGCTTCACATGATCAAGCATGCAAGTTAACCCTGTATATAATAGATTTCTGGTTTCCAATGTCTGGGAAGTACACTTTGGATTATGGATTCAGATCTCACTCCCCAGGGTAACCTCAGACCATTACCCACTCACAATACAATTTAATGGAATCCAGAGGAGCATAACTCCTTTCATATTTGAAATCATGTGGCTTTATCATCCCTCATTCAAATTGAAGATTTGAAACAGGATGGGATGAAGCCTGAGTGGAAGAATGGGAGGGTTTCAAGATCCTGAAAAAAAACTTCAGGAGATAAAGTCAAAGGTGAAAGCGTGCAACAGAGATAATTTTGGGATGTCAGGCAAATCGAAAGCAAAAGTTCTAGGCAAGATTGACTAAGGAGATAGGATAGAAGAACCTAAGAATTTGGAGGATGAGGAAGTCATTGAAAGACACCACAGAAATAATGAATACAGGTAGTTAATGAAGAGAGAGAGGAAATAATTTAGCACCATATGGCAGAGCAGAAATGGATCAAAGGAGACAAAAATACAAACTTCTTCGACAAGCTAGCCAATTTGAGAAGGTAGAACTACATTTTTTGATACTGGTTGTGGATGAGCTAGGTGATATATGCCAAAGATTTCACTTCCATTATATTATAAATTTTCTTATTTGTATATTTCCTATTTGGTTTGCATCAACGATCTAGAATAATCCAGGAGTCTAAGTCTCGATTATATTCCCTAATTAGGTTTGGGTTTCCTTTTTTTTTTTGGGGATGAATTTGTGTTTCCATATGAATAAGAAAATAAAATAGGTGAGAGAGTGACCACTTTGAGGGGGTCGGGTCTCCAAATAATCACTTCGACGATGATTAGTCTCCAAAGAAGAATTTATGAATGTGATTCAATGATGACCAAGACATACGGCACCTACATCTTTATATAAGGTTCACATCCCCTAATTAGTTTGGCTTTCCTTGTGAATAAGAAAATATAATAGGTGAAAGAGTGACCGCTTCAAGGGGATCAGCTCTCCAAATAATCACTTCAAGAGTGATTAGCCTCCAAATAAGAACTTAGAAATTTTATTCAACGATGATCAAGCCATACGGCATCTACATCTTTCTATAGGGCTCAAAACCCAATTTACAAGGAAGCCCAACCTAATAAGAGAATAATTAAGACTGAGACTCCTAGAATATTCAAGACCGTTGATCCAAACCAAATAAGAAAAATACAATTAAGAAAATTAATGATAATAATTAATATAAAGGCAGCGAAATCTTTGGCATGAATCATTCCATCGTTCTAAAAGATCACTCTTGTCCTCAAGGTTGAAAGTATAGAAACTTCTCCTGCAGCTTGTATAGGTACTCTCATGGAACATCTTCTTGTGTAGTGTCTGCTAATTGAACTAGTACACCTTAGATATAGCTTGATTATTTTTCTTGATCATTTTACTATCTAGAATAGCCACTGGTTTAAGTCAAAGTTCACTATTCTCTAAAAACTCTAGCAAATCAGCAAACACTATCACCTCAAAACCAACTTGCTTTTTTAATTTTGACACATAAAATATAGGATGAATCTTGGAACCACTAGGCAAATCAATTTAAGCAATTGGCCTAATCATTTCCACAATTTTGTAAGGTCTATAAAACAAGGAGATAGCTTCATGTTGTGTTACTATGAACAGCCATGGTAGTTTGTTGATATGCTTGCAAACACAAATAAAAAATAGCTCCAACTCCAAAGGACCACTCTATTCTATGTCTGCCTACTTCTTGTGAATAGAAGCATCATGCAACTTGGAGATTCTCTCTCAATAAACGAAAATTTTGATCTCGATCCATCAATTCAACATGTAAGAGAGCACAATAGGAGGAGGCTAACTACATACAGCCTCCGAGGAGCTTATACCAGTTGAGCTATGAAAAGTAGTATTGTACCACCACTCATCCCATGAAAGCCATTTAATCGACCTTTTAGACTGTTGACTAGTGAAAATACCTAAGAAAGTCTCTAAATAGCGGTTCACCACCTCTAGCCATTTGACCGACGACAATATGACAAACTCACATGCAGCTCAGTTCCCTCCAAACGAAACAACTCCTTCCAAAAGCTACTTTAAAAAACCTTATCCCTGCCACTGACAATTGAATTAAGCATGCCATGTAATTTAAAATATACTCCATAAACAAGAGAGCAATTTTGGAGGTAGTATAGGAATGAGCAACTATAATGAATGGGCATATTTGGCTAATCGATTAACCACCACCATAATAGTTTTTTTCATATTTAAAGACAGTAACCCTTCAACGAAGCCATGAAAATAACAACCCACATTTTCTCTAGGATGAGAAAAGACTGGAGAAGGTCAAGATGAGTTTCTTCAGCAAACATTGTAGACTTGGATCCATCGCAGACTACATGTAGCTTAATATCCATTTTCATCCCCTTCCAATAAAAGGTCCTTGAAACCCTTTTACATGTCAAATCCTAAGTGAACACCCTCTCAATGATTATGTAGTAGTAAAAGAACATTTTGGCGCTATTCAGAATTGCATCCAAGCACAACCCTGTTTTTATACCACAAGAAACCATCTGTAAAGGTATAATGTGCGGCTTCATTTGGGTGATCATAAATTTGCCGAATAATAGCTTGTAAAGACTCATCCAATAGTCTTGACTTAGACTTGCTCCACCTAATTAGGTAGTGGAGAAGAGATAAGTAATTTCCTCTCCATCTATTAGGATAGTGTATCAATTGTAAAATTCTCAAATCTCAATACCCTTCTTATACTTTACTTCATAATCGTAACCCACGAGCTTTGATGTTCACTTTTGTTGCACTTTAGTAGATAACCTTTGACCCTTTTAATATTTAAAGTTGTACTAATCTGTGTAGATTTTAAAATGTTAGCCAATCAAATAATGTTGTCACTTCCTAACTGCATGTAAAATTGACATAATTTTTTTCTAATAAGTTAATGATCATAAATGTTTCGTAAATAGTGCTTTACTAGTAAAGGCTAATGATGGACCTTGCATCAACACCGCTCCAATTCCAATGACAGAAGTATTACATTCGATCTCAAATGATTTAGAAAAATCAGGTAGAGCCAAAACTAGCATTGACGTCATTGTTCTCTTAAGTAGATTGAATGTTGCCTTAACTTGATCACTCCACTAAAAGCAATCTTTCTTCAACAAGGTTGTTAACGGTACAAAAATCTTGTCATAGTCCTTTACAATTTTTTTTAATATCCAGTTAGTTTCAAGAAACCTCATAAGGCCCATAGAGTTTTTGGGATGTCATTCCAACATACTAGACAACTTTTAAGGGTCAGTAGCAACACTTTTCGCGATATAATATGCCCCAAATATTCTATTTGAACTTAACCAAAAAAACACTTTGACCATTTGATAAACAATTTATATTTACAAAGAATTCTAAAAATTACCTTTAGATGAGCTAGATGATCCTCACAGGTCAAGCTATATATCAAGATATCATTAAAGAAAACCAAGATAAAAACCACAAAAAATGGTTTGAAGATATTGTTCATCAAACTCTAGAAGATAGATAGAACATTGACAAGCCAAAAGGCATAACCAGAAACTCATAATGCCCATCATGAGTATGGAATGCTATCTTCAGGATATCATCCTTATGCGCACAACCTTGATGATAACCTAACTAGATCTAATTTCAAAAAATAGGTTGCACCTTTTAGCACATCCAATAACTCATCAATCTTGAGATTGGAAATTTATCTTACACAATGATATTGTTAAGGTCCTTATAATCAATGCACATTCACCATGACCCATCACATTTCCTCCCCAACACCATTGAGGAATATGGACTGTTACTTGGTCAAATAATTCCACTTTCCAACATCTCCCAAGACTAGCGTTCAATCTCTCCTTTCTAAATATGGGGAGTACCAATAAAGACGAATATTTTGAAGACAATTATCAGATAGTAAAAGAATTCGATGATCATGTGAGCGTTTAGGAAGATAGCTAAATATATTCAAAATTTTACAACTGCTACAAAATAGGCAACATGTCATCTTTTTGTTCACCACCCTCCACTGAGTACAGGTTATATACATGGAAATACCTCCCCTGGCCATCATCTTTTCAATAGTATAATTTACATGGAAGGATACCTCTTACCCTTTGATCTTAAACTGAATTAAAAGTCCAAAAAAATCCCATAAATTAGGGCCTAGAGTAAAAAGTTAATAAGCCCCTAACAACACATTGTACCCACATAGATAAAGCATATACAAATCGGATGTGAAACTAAATTCTTGCATAGACATAGTAAGATTATCACATATACTTTGGATTCTTACACTCTCCATTAGCTACCATAAATTAAGGCACATGACTAGATCTAGATGAATAAAATTGTGAGTACTCCCCGGGTCAATGAAGATGGTTATTGGTTGTTTATTGAGCTCTGCCTTAACCTGCATTGTTTGAGGATAAATAGTCACATACAATAGATGTTTAGCGAAGCTTGATGAGTTCTCTAGTATAATCCCCGTACATACGCAAGCCAAAAACGAATGGATAGACCACATACGAACTCCCGCCATGACACTGTTCCTTGATCAATCATGCAAGTTAAGTAAAGTTCAAGAAACAACCAATAACCATCCTCATTGACTCGAGAAATATTCACAATTTTATTCATCTGGATCTAGTCAAACACCTCAATTTTCGATGGTAAGATGATAAGTCGCTAGAGGTCATAGTAACCAATGGAGAGCGTACAAGAATCCAATGTATAAGTAATAATCTTCTTATGTCTATGCAAAGATTTAGTTTCACATCTGATTTCTCTCTAAGGGTACGACATGGTGTTAGGGGCTTATTGGCTCCATTCCTCAGGCCCTATTTTTTGGGATTTTTATAGTCTTTTAATGCAGTTCAAGATCGAAGGGAAAGGCATACTCTAAAGGGATAAAGAAACTTTTTCACGCAAATTATCAGTACACAGCCCTATACTTAGTGGAGGGTAGTGAACCAAAAGAAAACATGTCGCCTAATCTGCAACAGTAGTAGTAAAATTTTGAAAATATTTTTTACTGTTTCCATTGGACTTCCTCCCAAACGCTTACATGATCACGGAATTCCCTTATTGCCTGACAGTTGTCCCCCAAATATTTGGCACCACCGGTACCCATATATTTAGAAATGGGAGATTGAGTGTCAGTCCAGGGAGATGTTGGAGAGTGAAATTATCCAACTAAGCAAAAAGCTATATTCCTCACTAGTGTTGTTAGTGAGGAAATGTGATGGGTCCTAACAGATGTGCACTGATTATAAGGAATTCATTCCAATTCCCACGATTGATGAGTTATTGAACAAGTTATAATGTATGGCTTATTTTTCGAAATTTGATCTCATGTCAAGTTATCACAAAGTTCATGAACACGAAGATGATATTCTAAAGACAACCTTATGTACTCATGAAGGCCATTATGAATTTCTAAAGATGCCTTTTGGCTTAACCAATGATTTATCTACTTTCCAGAATTTGATTAACAGTATCTTCAAACCTTTTTGCGGTGTTTTGTCTTGATTTTCTTTGATGATATCCCGATATACAGCTAGACCTAAAAAGATCATCTAGAACATCTGGAGGTTATTTTTAGAACTCTTTGTGAACATAAATTTTTTATCAAATGATCAAAGTATTCTTTTGAACAGGTTCAGATAGAATATTTGTGGCATATTATATCACGAGAAGGCGTTGCTACTGACCCTTAAAAGTCGTTTAAGATATTGGAATGGCCTATCCCAAAAACTCTGAAGGCCTTGCAAGGTCTATTGGGGTTGATTGGATACTAAAAAAAATTTGTAAAGGATTATGTCAAGTTCACTACACCGTTAATAGCCTTGTTCAGGAAAGATTCCTTTTAGTGGAATAAAGAAGATGAAGCATTTAATATACTTAAAAGAACTATGGCAACAACCCCAATTTTGAACTTGATTTTTCTAAGTCATTTGAGATCGAATGCGATGCTTCTGGCATTAGAATTGGAGAGGTGTTGATCCAAGAAAGTTGACCACTAGCCTTCATTATTAAATTATTATCAACAAAACATTTGGGATTGGCGACAATTTTACATGTAGTTGGGAAGTGGAAACATTATTTGATTGACCGACATTTTAAAATCTACACCGATCACTGCAACTTGAGATATTTAAATGGTCAAAGGTTATCAATGGAGGTACAAAGTGGATAGTAAAACTCATGGGTTACAATTACAAAACAAAATATAAAAAGGGTACTGAGAATTCTCTACACTATCACTATAAATGGAGGGGCAATTGCTTGCTATCTCTTATCCGTTATCTAATTGGGCAGAGTAAGCCTAAGGCGAGACTAATAAAAGTCTTTACAGGCTATCGTTTAGCACATTTAAAATCACCTGGATGAAGCCAATCATTACATCATTGTAGATAGTCTATTACGGTATACAAACAGGGTTGTTCTTGGACCCAATTCTGAATGGCATTAAATGTTCTTTTGCTTCTAAATAATTCTTCAAAGGATGGTCACTCAGAATGTAATATAACATATAAAAAGGTTTCAAGGACCTTGAAAAGGATGAAAATGGATATTAAGTGACATGTAACAGCTTAAGAAGTTTACTATAGAAATAAAAGTGAGTTTGTCGCTCCTCCCGATCTTCCCCAGCCTTTACCCATCCTAGAGAAAATAAGGGTTGATATTTCCATGGACTTTATTAAAGGGTTACTGCCTTTGAATGGGAAAAATACTATTATGGTGGTGATTAATCGACCATCCAAGTATGCCCATTTCATTACAATTTCTCATTCCTAAAGTGCTCACTTGTTTATAGAATATATTTTTAAATTGCATGGTATGTCTAATTCAATTGTCAAGGATATGGTTTTTATAAGCGATTTTTAGAAGAAGTTGTTTCGTTTGTAGGGAACTAAGTTGTGTATGAGTTCATATCATCCTCAATCAGATGGCCGAACAGAGGTGATGAACTGTTGTTTGGAGACCTATCTCTGATGTTTCATTGGTTAACAACTTAAAGAATGGACTAAATCTCTTCCATGGGCTGAGTGGTGGTACAGTATTACATTTCACAACTCAACTAGTATGAGCTCCCATGAGGCCGTATAGGGTCAGCTGCATCCTACAATGATCTCTTATATCGTAGGTTTAGTTCATCATGTAGATGTTAAGGGATCAAAATCAAATTCTCTGTTTACAGAGGGAGATGTGTTAAGATGAAACAACAAGGTGACAGACATAGAATAGAGCATCTGCATCCATATCGGCAGACTACAGTGGTTGTTCGTAGTAACCTTAAGCTATCTCCTTGTTTTCATGAGCCTTAAAAATTTGTGAAAAAGTTTACGCCAATTGCTTACAAAATTGATTTGCCTAGTGGTTCCAAAATTCATCATATCTTTCATGTGTCCAAGTTAAAGAAGCAAGTTGGTTTTGAAGTGATAGTATTTGTTGATTTGTTAGAGTTCTCAGAGAATGGTGAACTTCGACTTCAACCAGTGGCTACTCTAAACAAGAAAATTGTCAAGAAAAATAATCAAGTTATGACTAAGGTACTGGTTCAATGGGATAACACTGCACAAGAAGATGCTACATGGGAGTAACTATACAAGTTATAGGAGAAGTTTTTAAACTTCCAACCTTGAGGAAAAGGTTAATCTATGAGAGGGGTAAAATGATACGTGCTAAAGATTTCAATGCCTTATATTAATTCTTAATTGTACTTTTCCTATTTAATTTGGATCAACGGTATAGAATATTCTAAGAGTCTTAGTCTTAATTATATTCCCTTATTAGATTTGGGCTTTCTTGTGAATCAAGGATTTGAGCCTTATATAAAGATGTAGATGTCATATACTCGTATAGCTTTATCATTGTTGAATAAAATTCCTAAGTTCTCATTTGGAAGTTAATCGCCCTCAAAATGATTATTTGGAGACCCGACCCCCTCGAAGCAATCACTCTCACCTACTCTATTTTATTTTCTTATTTTTATTTATTCGATAAGAAGGGTTCATATCACTTGGATAGAAAATAAAAGGAAATAAAGATAAGAATTATTAAATTATTTGAGAACTTCCATGCACAAGGCCCAAAACAATTGCATCATGGAAAGACAAACCATAGTTACTAGAGAGCAAGAAGCGAAAGTGGGAAACAATGCAAAAATGCAAGAAGTGGGAAGCAAGGCTCAATAAATCCATGGGAAGTGAGCAGTGAAAAACAATAATCAAGTAAACAACAATAAGTTACAGATAATAACTTAAACTACAGCACAATAAAGTGAATAAACTAAAAGAAAAACTAAAAGCTATAATATGTAAGTAACAAAGATTCATGACATATAAATCAATATGCAAACCACTTGTTATTAGTATGGCCAGCCATACTATACAGTTTCACCATATATAAGATTTTTTGTAGATAACTTACATCTTCGAATCAAAGACCATGTAAAAAAACCATTGGATTTGAATCCTTTTTATTGGATGTGAATAAATAATCAATAAATTCAATATTAAATCTTTTTTTCCTACAAAAATCATTACTAAATCTCATATATAATATTTTATTCAATGCTAACAGCATAAGATTTCATAAAATAAAATAAAAAATTGATTTTTGAAACACTTCCCAATCAATTCTCTATACATTTTTACTCGTTTATCTAGAGGTTTCCTCTCGTTTCCCTAAAAAATATTACACTCACTTCACCATGCTTCCCAAACGTAGGACGCGTGTTTCCCACAAATTAGCTTCTCAAACGAACTTCCCACCTTGTACCAAGCTTCCGTAAAAGTAAGACAAACATAGGGCAAAATTACTCCCAAGAGAAAAGATTGGCCAAAAAAGAAGATTAGATGATGAATAAATTAAAGGAAGATACATCTTAAATGGAGAAGACAAAGTTACTAACCTACATTAGTTTTTTCATTTTATCATTTTTTGGTGATAAAGATCCCCCCCCCCCTCAAAAAAAAAAAAAAACAAAAACAAAAAACAAACAGAAGAGAAAGAAAAAGCTCAAACCAAACAGCCAATGCAAAGACAAGCTATCTCAAAGACATGAAGTGCTTAGAACACATCAAACACCATTGGTCAATGTTGAAATCTTCCTAATTCATCACTAGTCATGAATGGAATTACAGATATGACATAGAGCTTTGCAATCAGAAACATTATTCTCAAAAATTCTTTTGTTTCTCTCCTTCCTTAAATTCCATCACAGGGCTCTAGGGAGGTAATCCCAAACCACTCTAGGGATCTCCACTAAAATTGCTAGATGCCATCCAGAAATAAGGTTTCAAGGTCATGTGGGAAAATCTACACCACCCCCTTATTATCTAGGAAGGAACTCCAAAATTAATGGGTGAATAAACAATGCCTAAACAAGTGGTCCACCAATTCTTCCTTTAAATAGAACATAACGCATCTATTAGCTAGATTCCACCCTCTTATTTTCAAATGATCCATTGTAAGAATATTATCTAGAACTGAATTCCAAAAGAAGAAAGCCACTTTAGAAGGAATTCCTTTACGACACTCTTGTGGGAAAACAAGGGGGCAAATGATTTCCCCATGACTAAACAAAAAGACCTAACTAAAAATTTAACTTTTTTCCCTTGGTTAGGCTTATGTATTTTAAATATTCAAGAAGATTTACTAACTCCTCCACCTACCAATCATTTAGGCTGAGTTTGGTAACAATCCAAGGATTTCAACTCCCAATTCCTAATTCTTGATTCCACCAAGAATGCATTCTTTGGAGTGAATTCCAAAATGAGAAAAGTGTTTGGTTCGACAGATAAAAG
>JAOXJP010116760.1:0-13961 GCA_025762735.1 Platanus orientalis | reverse complement strand
TTCAAGGCAATTCAGTTTTTTCATTAATAAAAGTTTTAGTATGAGTTTCTCTTCCTTGGTGAAGTTTAGGGTTTTTTTCCCAACAAAGGAGATGACGTGTTCTCCTTGCTATTTTGCTGCGTCAGTAAACCTCCATATCAAATGAAGGAGGTGTTTGAGGAAAAAAATGTCCTACAGAACACAATATGAGGCAAACACCATGGTTCGTATAAGGATAAGAAATGTTCGCAATAAAAAAGTCTAAATGTAACTAGTTATATAAAAATAAAAGAATTCATGGGCAAAAATATCCAAACAAAAATTTCATTTTATATATATATATATATATATATATATATATATAAGTCGAAAGTTACAAAGACTCTTCTTGAAACAAACAATGTCTAAGGAAAAAATTGTCATAAGTAAAGCGATGCTAAGGCTTACATCGAGTCCATGCATTCTTTTTTAAAATAGTAAAATGACTTGGTGAAAATGGGGCAACAAGGCATAGAAGCATGGTTATGCATGGGGGTAGAACATGGGCTTCAATAGAAATTGCAAACCCTATGTTCCACTGTGAGCTAAGAAGACCCGGATGAATAAATCCTTCACTATAGGTCATCTCAGAAGTCACCTTGGGTGACAGTTTCAAGCTAATGGAGCAAAGAAAAGGACTCAAATCAGTGTGCCTCTCTAGATGAATGCTCTTTTTTTAGAATCACTCCATGCGTAGAAGAGCAAGTGACGTGAGAGGGGGACTCCATCTCCAAAGCTGCAGATGGTGCCATCTCCTAATCCATAAAGCACTCTTCCATGACCTAAAAAGTACTCTCGGATTATCTGGCAAATCCATGTATTCCTTAAAATCTTTGAAATAAGGAGACCGAAGATAAAACGACCATCCTTCAGCTATGACATGATGGTTCAAGTGAAGAATGTGGAGTGAAAAGTTAATGTCAAACATTCTCATAAGAAAAATAATCCAAGTACCAGGTATAGTCCATGAAGGAAAATTATACCATTTAATAAAGCTTGAAGCCACTCCAGAGTATTGAGGCCTAATGTTATGGTTGCAAGGAGAAGGTGATAGGGTCTTGATGAAGAATAGGTGGGCATAAACTGATGCTTGGAGTTGGTATTTATAGACTTGCTGAGGAAAGGGTTAATAGAAAAATGATAAAGATAATTCGGTTTCGCATGTAGAAGCTATCGTTCGTTCCATTCGAGATCATCAAAAGTTGGACAAATCTTAGAAGCGTTGGTATTAGAGGATATTTTATCCCGGAAGCGGCACAATTTGAGATTACCTAGTCAAATCAGTTACACCATCGAGCGCAAACCATAGAGAATAATCAATATGGTCCAATTGCATGAACCTGAAGCATTAGAAGAATGTCACACGCATCTAGTTAAGATCTAAACTAAATACGTGTTGGGGGGGTTTTGTTGGCAGCATCTTAAAAGTTTGCTTATAGATGAAAGATGCATGGGTTTTAATGGATTTAGAGATGGAACCATGAACAAGGACATGTGGTAGAACTAATATTACGACATGTGTTATGACAACTAGCACACGATAAGGATGGGTAACTACCTACATAAAGCAAGTCAGGTTAGATCATTACACACCTCACAATGAGTATCCGCCATGACATGAAAAAGTGGTTGTAGCAGCAAAGAGGAGTGAAAGGTGGAAGGAACCACCCATATGACATGAGGGAGAGGTTGCAGTTGTTGTAACTGGTTGGATCGGTATAAATAGGCTAAAAGAAGAAGAAGAAAGGATCCAACATCAACATCAAAATTTCATTTCTATCTTAGGAGTGAGAGTAGGTCTATCTTAGGAGTAGGAGTAACTTAACTAAGTCTGTAATTCGGTTCGAAAAGGGGTGAATCCGGTTCATTCCTAGTTTTTATAATCATCTTATTTGATATCGAGTGGGGCGACCCCTTCTAGGAGGTTCGTGATCCCTTGGATCAAGCGAGACATTTTTATTATGCTATCATTCAGTTTCATTAACAAAGTTTGGTATCTTTTCGGTTCTTCCCCTTGAAGTCTTAAGAAAGTCTTCTTTGTTGAGGCATGTACCGAACTAGGCCTGGTACGTACCTATACTTGGGACAACATGAGGAAAGAGAATTTTTTCCCACCAACAATTTGGAAGGCCAGGAACAATTTGATGTTCGCAAATAAAGCTTTGTCAACTGAACACGTGATAGCTAATGCAAGAAGGATAGTTGATGAATATCAGGGAGGGAGGGTCTTGGGGATCTCTGAGGAAGACCTGGCCATTAATATTGACTCTCACTCTAAGCCTACTGGTGTTTGGATTCATCCCCCAAATGATATGTTAAAAGTTAATGTTGATGAAGCTACGAGCTATTCATGTGCATTAGCAGCACATATTTACAACTATAAAGGATAATTCTTAGGAGGTTACTCTAAAGCTTTCCAGGGTAGCATAGAAGAAGAAGCCGAATCTTGGAGTTTCTTTATGGGTATAAAACTAGCAAAAGATTTTCCTTCTCAGCAAGTCATAATTGAAGGAGATTATCTTTCTATTGTCAATTTTCTTAAAGAAGATATAGTTTCCCCCTTGCACATTACAGTGATAATTCAAGATTATAGGAGAATTCTGAAGAGTTTTAAGAATATCCAAATATCATATGCATCTTAGGCCAGCAACAAAGATGCACATAGCATGGTAGCTATTGCGGTTAAGGACCATATAAGTCAAGACTGAAACACTTCTCATGTTGTGGGTGATTTAGCTTTGATTCTTAATTCCAAATCTTGTAATCAACAATTTTCTATGGATGAATGAATTTCCAGAGCTTATGCTCTTTACCAAAAAGAAAAAAGGATCCTCCACAATAGCTATTAAAATATGGCCCAATGCACCAATTGACCCAAAATTTATTTTCTTTTCCTTTATTCTTTATCTAAATTACCATTGGCTAATCCCAGTCTAGTTTAGATTTATGTTGGGTTTATGTTGAATTATTTTTAATTTGAACCGAAATGGACCCAACCAAACATGAGATGTTATACAAAAAATATATTCTATCTATATTACCAAGATACCCTTTAGTGTGGTACCAAGTCTAAGAAAGAAAACGACTATTTTTAATGGCTAGATTTTGATGGGGCTACTTCAGAAGAAAAAAACATATTATTGGTACAAGAATTATACAAGGAATATAACAAAGGAGAAATGATAACATTAAGAATAGGATGAAATACACTTTCTACTCCATTGATGGCAGAGTACGACGCATCTTTGTTGGGAGTAAGAATAGCAATAGCTTTAGGAGTGAAAAGAAATTATTATTGAAAGAGATTCACAAAAAATTATAAATCTACTACATAAAGATTTGGAAACTTGTCCAAGGGAGATTAAACAATGCATGGATGACAATAACAAAGCTTGCAATAAATTTAAATAAATATGACTTGCATAAATGAAACAAGGGATTAATCATCCTAAGATATCATTTTGGATGAATAATCCACCAAAATGGTTGCAAAAAATTATATGTAAAGATGATTTAAGATGTAACCAAGAAAATTTTATTCATCAAAGGTTTCGTTATTACCAAAAAATTTGAGTTTAAAAATGAACCATGTTATAAACTTCAAGTCAGAGAAATGCTAAACACACTTGTTAGACATACATGCGCTTACGTAAGAACCTCACAAATGGGGAAACACTCATCTAAGTTTGATTCCTTTACATTCCTACTCTATTCACATTAGATTTTTCAAGCTTCATGTGAATTATACATTTTTACACATCACTCCAAGAACAAGTACATATCTGATAAATGTAATGGAGGAAAAAGAAAATACTACCACAAACCCATTTAATACCTTAAGAGCCTGGTTGGGTGAGGGAGTATCGATTATGAGATGAATTTTTCTTTGGTAAATCATTGATCCAATTGATAATTTCATATACAATTGTTTTTTAATTACCCAAAATGAAAAGAATCCAATGGATTGCATTAATTGATATATTTTACGACAAACATCTAAGAAGGCTCCCCTTTGAACTGAATGATGAGAGGATGCAGAACTTAGAAATTTATAATGAAAAAGGAGGGGGCAACCTTAATAAGGAAAAATTTGCTTTGACAATGATTATCAGGATCCCGCATGTAAAATGCCTTGGACAACAACATGAGGAATAAAATTCCTTGTGTTTTCACCAAACACCAAGGGTGTGTGTGGGCATCGCAGAAAGACCGGGGAGGTCTACCCGCCCCACTTTGGGGAAGAACCGAAGCCCGGCCTGTCAGCCCCTGGGCTGTGGTTTTTGGAGTCGCTACCAACTTGGATTTTTACAAGGGGTGTTAAACGCCTGCCTCCTTTCTTGGGGAAGGGAGGATGTGGGCCTTTTTGTTGGGGCTCGGGCTAGGCACTCGTGCCTAGGGTTGACTCTCTTTACTGGGTCTTATTTCCAAAGTTTTGGGTAAACTATTTGATTGCAATTGGGGAAGGTGTTAGGCACCCTAACTACCCACCTTTTTAGGGTGGCTTCTTTGACCTAACCATGTTTTTAAAGTTCCATTAAGTAGTAAATCAAAGAAAGAGTTTTAAGAGGTTTTTGTGTCAGTACACCTGATCTTTCAGTCATATGCCTGATCTTTCACAAAGTGAAAGTTCAGGTGTATGGCCTTGGTTGGGTCCCACTTGGTCTTTACAATTAATTCCAGGTTCTGGAATTCATACAAAAGGTGTATTTTTATAGTTTTATGTGTCTCTAGGTTTATATGAATTGTCAGACGCCTGGGGACAGAAATGAAGGTCACTTTGATCAGGTATGCCTGAAATATAGGTATGCCTAATCTTTCATTCATCTTTCACAGAATGAAAGATCAGGCGTACTGTCTTAATTGGGTCTTTTTTTGCCTTAATGATATACCAAGTGAAGTAAGACCTGAAAATTAAATGCTTTTCAAAGTTTGAGGGTCATTTTTGAATCAACACAATACTGACAATCCTTGGGGAATTTCCCATTTTCGTATGCCTAAAAGACCAGGGTACGCCTAAAAATAGGGGTATACTTGATATTTCCGTGAGTGAAAGATCAGGCACATGCTGTGCATTTTTTGGGCCACTTACTGGGGTCCATTGACCCTGGGATTTTTCAAGACGGTGGGTGGCTTCCTCATAAGGGTCTCTGAGTAATCCCAACTCTTGGGAATCAGGTGAGACCCCCTTTGGGGTTTTCCCAAAGGGAGGGGTACTGTGTATTCAACATAGTTTCAATAGTGAAGTCATACTTGTGGGACCCATTTATCAAGATTTAGAACTAGGGTAGGTTCCAAATTTGACAGGGAGGTCAATGGGTGAGTTATGCATATTCAGTTAAAATTTTAGGCCTAGATTCATTATATACACAGAGTTATGATATAAACACATTAACTAGCTTCCTAAAGACAATTTTTGGACAGCATGACATGTATTCAAGAATAAGTTACAGTAAAAATAGCAAGAACTAATAAAATTCACTCTACTACAATCTTCCTTCTGTTGGAGACATAGGAAGTAGAGTCTATCGGAGACACTAGACTAGAGCACTACCAGAGATACTGGGTGAAGTATCAGAAGAAGAAGTCCACCGTAATCATTGGACTTGAGCACTCGCCAGAGACGCTAGGTGTGGTTCCTTCCTTCACTGGAGACATTGGAGGAAGTTCAGTAAGTTTTGTTGATTTACTTTTGTAATAGTGTTGATTATTAATAAAAAAATCATCTGGGCTCTTTGAGAGAGCCATTAGATAGTGGACGTAGGCCGGAGTGTCAAACCACTATAAATCTTTGTCTTTATGTTGCTTGCATCTTCATTGTTTTGTACTTTCCTATCTAATTTGTTTATGAAAGTTATTCAACACATTAATTGAAGATATCTAAGGTTTAAAATAAAAGTATCAAATTTAAACAACCTTAAGAAATTTATCAGCCCACCTCCCGCTTTGCTATAGGTAACACTATAGTGTCTAATGGTCTATCATAAATTCATTGTCACTAGATTTGCTTGTGTATTAATTCCGCTTTGTATTGAAAGAAAGTTCAAGTAAATCTAAAAGCCAAGTCTAAACAATCAAGAATTTATAGTAAACTTGGAATTCCTATTCACCCCCTCTAGGATTACTAGGGACTAAAATTTCAATTTCCAATTCCTTTTTATGAAATACGTGTGACCAAAATATCTTCACCGATGTTTTATGTCTATTCAAATAACTAAAATGACATTTTTCCTCAAGTAACTGTGAGGAGTTTTTAACACACAAAAAACCCAAAATGCCTTATGTTATTTTATTAATTGACCAAAATGCCCATGAGTGGAAAATCTAGTTTATGTTAGCTATGTTTTAGGTCTATTCAAATGACTAAAATGCCCTCCGCCCTCAAGCAACTATGACGACTTTTTTTAAAACACAAAGTACCCAAAATGCCCTCTATTATTTTAATAACTAACCAAAATGCCCCTAAGTGAAAAATCTAGCTTATGTTAGCTATGCTTTAGGTCTATTCAAATGACTATAATGCCCTCCTCACTCAAGCAACTAAGGAGTTTTTCTAGCACATAAAGTACCCAAAATACCTTTTGTTATTTTATTTATTAACCAAAATGTGCTTAAGTGTAAAATCTAGCTCATGTTAGCATACTTTAGGTCTATTCAAATGACTAAAATTCCCTTCTCCCTCAAGCAATTGTAAAGTGTTTTTTTAACACAATATCTAAAATGTCATTTGTCATTTTATTAATTAACCAAAATGCCCTTAAGTGGAAAATCTAGCTCATGTTAAATATGCTTTAGGTCTATTCAAATGTCTAAAATGCCCTCCTCCTTTAAGAAATTGTGAGTTTTTTTAACACACAAGGTACCCAAAATGCTTATATTATTTTATTAATTGATCAAAATGCCCTTGAGTGGAAAATCTAGCTCATTTTAACTTATGGAAAGAACTGAAAAAATATAGTTAATTTCTCTCCCCGAGTGATCTTTATAGTGGGTAAACTCATTAAAATCCCTCTAAGAGTGGATATAACATCTTTTACAGCGATTATTAGGGAACTAAAGGCCATATAAAAGCTTGAGGATAGCAAATGCAAAGCTTTGGTGCCCAACTCGGAGGACTTGGGTGTCCTTGGTGATGGGTCATATAAACTCAAGGCAACCCACTAGGTAGAGAGCGAACAAAATGGGGCTGATTAAGATTTTTGAATATTTGTGCATCCAAATAGTGGAATTATGATTTTTGAAATCCAATTCCATCCATATATATATGCATCCAAATGGTAGAATCCTGAATCCACATATTTCAATTCTATAGAATTGGAATTCCTAGGCCAATTCCAATTCTGTGACCAATTCCAATTCTGTGAATCCAAACACACCTTAATTATTTTTTATTTTTTATTTTATAAATTATCCTTCCTAAAGTATACATTCTTATCATTTACATTTATCGGTCTCATTTATAAAAAAGCTTTGGATAGAAACTCATAGAATCATATTCCTTATCTTTCTCTAATTATTATACCCACAGTTATGTGGTGGTTGTGGCAATAGGGTAAATTGCATTGACCTCTAGAAAGTTATTTTGACAATTCAAGTTACTTTTCCCTTTTGACATTACAATAATCTCCCTAAAGTACATTATCAAGATGGAATATGGGGCTAGCTATAATATAATAAAATTATATTATTGTTCTTAAAATGAAATATTAAATGGATGCAGGATATTACCTCATAGATGGGGGGAATTTAGATATAAGATCAAACGTGAAAAATCATGAAGGCATGCTCTAAATTACTTTTCAGTTTTGGGTAGATTAGGGATTTGATAGAGCTAATTAGGTAACCGTGTAAGAGGGTGATTATGTATATTTTGATCTAGCACAAGACTTTTTCCAAACACCATGTAGGTGAAATTTTGATCCTCGAAAATTGTCGATGAGTATTTTGAGTGATGCACAACATGGAGAACAAATTACAGACCATGGGGAGTGTATGAGCACCCAAACACCACTCCAAAATCCACCACATCGGACCCCCAACATCACCAGAGACTTGACCCACCCATAGAGGTGGGTGGTTCGACGATAGACCCCCCAAGTAGTCATCGAAACAATCACCCCCTCTGGTTAGTCATTCGAACAACTACCAAGTAGGGGGCTGATTTGGGTCCACCCTGACTTGTGTGCCTCTCCCCTGATGGGAGTCATATCCTCTGTGCCACTTCACGGTGTGCCATAATGAGCCACAGACATAAAGGGAGGTGGGGCCTTGCAAAAAGTGTATGGCCCCACCCCCCTCTATGTTTGTCAGCACCCAAATTTTGACTCGGGATAATTAATGGAGTTAGATGGGTTCATTACAGCATGAGACAAAGTCAGATCCTAGACCCCCCTGAACCCCAAATAGTTAGGCATTCTTAAGGAAATTCTAGTTACAAATGTAGTGTTAATATCCAAACCCTACCCAAGGATCAATCAAACTAAACCCTAATCTCTCCTAAAAACACCCTAGGACTACGAGGGTCCTTAACTTCAAACTATCATCTCTACAAAAAAAGCCCTTTTGAATTTGTTAACCTTCATAAGCCTTCCCACATCAAAGCATCGAAAGGCTGACAGATTACCATTCTACCCCTACACCTTCAGAAGCCCAAATCAAACCTAATCAAACTCCACTTTCTAACATCTCTTCTACAACAAAGACACCTTGAATTTTTCAACCTTTATAAGCCTTCACACATCGAAGCATCAAAAGGCTGACAAATTACCATTCTACCACTACACTCTTAGAAGTTCGAATCAAACCTTGTTTAAACCCATTTTCTCCATAACCCTTCCAGAAATATCCTCTACAATAAAAACATGTGGAAATCAATAACTCCCCAAGGCCTCCAACATCAAAATCCCAAAGGACTGGCAAATGACCATTTTACCCATACAGCTCAAAAGACCTTAAACTATAGGCTATAAAGTCCATTTTTTTCAAGATTCTCCATCCTTCATCAATATTCCCATATTAAGGCTTAAAAGGGTAAGAAAATTACCATTTTTCCTCACACCCTCAAAATACACCATTTTTCCTCAAAATCAGACTCTCGGGAAAACCCTGAAGACCCGACACAAATTATAAACTTAGCCGATCAATGGCCATACCCTAGTAAGCCCTAAATCTCCTCAAGAAAAATCCTAAAGGGTATAATGCCCCCCAATTATCCAATTCTTCACCCAAAATACAGTCAGATCACCTTTATCAGCCATGGACACTCGGTGAGTCCCCGAGAACTCTATGGAAGTCTTAATCCATCAAGGTCAGGCTCATTTTTAAAAAAATTTCAAAATCTTTGATAAATGCCCTAATGGAGAAATCCTTCCATAAACCCAACATAGCTCAATGACTAAATTGTTCACCAATCTAGGGCATATTTCTTAACTAGGTGACCTTCCTTCAGAAAACTCTTGGGAATTCACTAGGACTCAGATTCTCTTCTTGTTAGGCCCTATGGCATCATAACTCCAAGCCCCAAACAACTATGGCTTCCATCACACCCGATTCAAATCCAAGAAAAACTAGTCTTAAAGCCAAGCAAAGTTTGGTCTAGGATAATTCAGGGTTTTTGATATAACTTTTAGCGTAGACATATGATTCGTGAGTAGTCAAAGCCTATGGCTCATAAATCTTGAGGGCCATCTTTCATATGAAGATTCCTAAGATCAATTTTACCTTCTTACCCTTTTTTCATTGGTACAAGCCAGTCTAGGAACATTCAGAGTAAATTTTGACCGACTTGCCCAAACCTAATTCTGATTCTGTCAGCTGCATTGTGACCAAAATGTCTGGGAGATGCAAAGAACCTATAAACCTTGAAAATTTGGGAACCATAAGACCCAAAAAGTAAGCCGAAACTGTAAAGGGGTGAAATTCGGATAAAAATATCTCATTTTACCCAATATACCCCCGAGTCTTCCTTTAAACCCTACACCCGCATTTAGAATATTCCAAATGGATGGTGGACACCTTGAGACTACCCTCTTTAACCCTACACCCCTCTCCATGGGCCCCACTCTCTCCCTCACACCTAATCCCTACTTGACATGTGGCAGGAGAGCCCACCACACCCTATCTCACCCTTACACCTCACCCTTCACCCTCTAGCACCTTCTAGAAGGGGACACCTCACCCCTCACCTCCTCCACATATGCCCCATCTCGTCACCATGGCCAGCCACCTCACATCCCCTTCTAGAATTTGTCACCTTACCCCCACACCTCAACACTCATTTCCAGCAACCATCTGACCCCCTTCACCCCACCTATAAATACCCCCTAATTTCATGCTCAAGAGGGAAAGAAAATTATAAATAAGAAAAAATCAGAAAAGAAGAAAGAAAAGAAAAGAGATAAGAGAAAGAAAGAAGGAAAGGGAAAGCAAGGAAGAAAGGCTCTATTCCCAGGTTGGTGCCCTCCCCCTGCTTCCTTTTCTTATCTACTTAAACCCCTTTTGCTATGATCAACCCACCCTTGAACCCAATTGAGTAACCCCATGGTTGGACATAGGGGAGACAAGCTTGTTTCCCCTTTTTCAACTTTATTTTTTAACATACTACAATACAGGGATCATAAGTCCCTCCACACTTCGATTTTGGAATTCAAATTTGAACTAAAAATCACTGATATAGTGATTTATCAGTCCACCAAATTTGAGCCCTATATCATACCATTTGACCCCCAAGATGGGTCCCACTTTCTCACTAAAAATGGGTGTTCCCCCTATCCAGATTGAATAGTGGGGAATGTTTGAATTTTAATTTTGTCTATAAAATTTTTTTTGATTAATTATTATTCTATGTATTATCAAACTAATTTAGACAGTTAAATTTGTAGTCCATTTTATTAAGTTTAGGGTATTTTACCATAATTTATTTCAAATTAAATTTATGCTGTCATTATTCTCTGCTAAATCTAGTTGTTCATCTTGTTTGCTAAATAAATTTTGGTAGAGTTATTATTTTGCTCTCAAATTTATACAGTAGATTCATAACTCTATATTATTATTCTACACCAAATTTGCTCCAATCACATGTGTATAACTCCCAAAATGGCCCCCATAATTTTCAGTTTTTGTTAAATTCTGTGCTAAGTTGCACATGACCCGCACCATAAAAAATTCCAAATGGGGTTCACCCTTGTCCAACAGAGCTGTAATTTTATAAAGAGTTCACTGGGATGATAAACCAATAATCTACAAAATTCCAACTCCGTTGGACCACTTTTGATGCCTCAAAACCTTAAAATACAGGCTATTTGTTTCTGACTCAGAACTAGTACGCCTAAACTCTCACTTCCATGAAGATCAAGCGTACTTAAAGTTTAGGCATATAACCTATTTCAACTATAACCCAACATATGCTCATTATACCTTGCTGGAAAGCTCTTCTATCAGCTTTCTAAAGAGACCAACCATGCTTAATTCTGAGTTGTGTGGAAAGAGATATGTTTGTTTGAGTGCGGACTGTCCAACATACGCCTAGATTTTAATCCAGTTACAATTCAGGCGTACACCTTGAGATCAAGTGTACTCTGTCTTTCTATCCCTATGTACCCCATGATATGAAACGACCCATAGACCCTTAGAAAGCCTTCAGGAAAGACTTACTGACTCCTTGGGAAACTTCAATCTTGCCCTTTTTTGATAAATCAAAAGGTGGGATGAAACCCCATATGTCTAGAACCATAGGAAACCCCTCTTCTAACCTCTAAAACCCTACTCTAACCCTTGAACATAGACCAAGTCTAACATCAAACATCTAAGTATTCAAACACCTAAATTTTACCTTGGAGACAACACTGGTGTCGTGGCTACTACGTTAGTACGATTCGGCTGCGTAACCCGACCCAACCATTGCCTTTCAATCCTTCCCGATTCTTTATTGTCTCCACCTTACCATAGGGTCATGTCATACTGGTTCACAACCCAAAGACCCTAGGACTCAACCATAGCCCAGTTAGGTCCCTAAAACACTCAAATTGGTATAACATAGTCTTAACCCCTTTTTACTATCATGTTTCAGCAGTGGGGAGTACTCTATAAGTATATAAAAACCATAAAATGAACCCACCCTAAACCAGTCTCACAGTCAAATGTACTTGACTACCAATACTTACAAACCCTCAGAACTACATGCACTTTGATCTCGACAAAACCCTTAGAACACTGAACCATGCAAGATCAGGTATGTAGGCAGTTGGAGACTATGTCTCAGGCTCAATTGTAATGATCACACCACAGGGGTGGTCTACACCAATAAAATTCAAAAGAACATTTTTTGCTTACTAGTAGTTAGAAATTGCTAGGTTAGAGGAACCACCCTAAAATGGTGGCTAATTGGGGTGCCTAACACCTTCCCCAATTGCAACCAAAAAGCTAACCCAGATCCCTAGAAACCAGACCAGTTATATAGTCATACCCTAGGCCCAAGTGCCTGACTCGGGCCCTAAAAAGCCTGTATCCTCCCTTCCCCTGGAATGGAGGCAGGTGTCCAACCCTACCTGTAAAAACCTGAGTTAGTGGCAACTCAAAACCTAAGCCCAGAGGCCAACCCATACTAGCTGGGCACAGTTCACTGAAGTGGGGTTGGCAGACCTCCCTAGTCTTTCCGTGATGCCCACACCACCTATCCCTAGATGTCCAGTATTTCACAGCAACCTACTGATATACAAAACTTCAGAATGCAATTCATAAATAATTTCTAGAATCTGGAAATGACTTCAAAAATAAAGTGGGGCCTATCCAAGGCAGTATGCCTAAACTTTCACTCTCTGAAAGATCAAGCGTACCAAAGATCAGGCGTATGACTAAAAGATTAGGCATACCAAGAGAAAAATCCCTGTTTTACCTTTTTTGATAAATCAAAAGGTGGGGATGAAACCCCACACTTTCAAAACCATAGGAAACCCCTATTCCAATCTCCAAAACCTTTGCCTAACCTTTGTACATAGACTAGGTCCAATATTAAATATTTAAGTGTCCAACACCTGAGTTTTACCTAGGAGATAATGTTGGCGTTGTGGCTACTACGTTAGCGCGATCCGACTACAGAACCCTACCTAATCACTACCTTTTAAGCCTTCTTGATTTTTTATAGTCTCTAATGTGAACTTCATATGTATACGAACTCCCTAAAATAAACCTATCTTAAATCACTACCACAGTCAAACGTAATTGACTATCGAGATTTAGACACACAACAAACCCCTATAACTACATGCAGTTTGATCCTGACAAAACCTTAAGAACATCGAACCATACAAGAATGGGTATATAGGCAGCCAGAGACTATGTCTTAAGTACAATTGCAATGATCACACCATAGGGGTGGTCTAGACCAATACCAATAAAAATCAAAAGATCACGTATGTTCATTTTTACTAACACTTGAAAATTACTAGGTTAGATGAGTCACCCTAAAAAGGTGGGTAATTAGAGTGCCTAACACCTTTCCCAATTGCAACCAAATAGCTTACCTAGATCCCTGGAAAGCCAAATCAATCTGAGAGTCATCCTATGCCTAAGTGCCTAGCCCAGGCCCTAAAAGCCTACAATCCGGTAGGCATCCAACCACCCTATAAAATCCTGAGTTGGTGGCTACTCTGATCCCAAGCCTAGAGGTTGACCCAAATTGGTTGGGTGCGCTTCCCCAAAGTAGGGCAGGCAAACCCACCCAATCTTTCCTCGATGCCCACAAGCTTTTCTCCCCTCCATTTTGGTTTTTCCCTCTTCCCTCCCTCTATAAAAGCCCTTTATTGCTTTCCTTCTCATCACCAAATTGTTAGAAATATGTGTCTTGACAAAGCCATTGACATAAAATATAGACATGATTAATTAATAATTTAATTAATATTCAATCATCACATGAATTTGTTTCTTTATATGGGTAATTATTTGATCTC
>JAOXJP010116749.1:0-13961 GCA_025762735.1 Platanus orientalis | reverse complement strand
AACAAGAGGCAAATAATCACATAAAGTTTACACGTTTCGTTCCTTATTTAGGTTCTTAAAACTTAATTAAAGTTTTTAAAATTGATTATCTATATTTTTAAACTATGAATCATTAGAAAGTCTTTATGTTTTGGCTAATAAGTTTGTAAGTTATATGTTCTGCAAGTTTTTCTCAAGTCCTCATCATACAAAATTATATGTTATAATCTAAGAAAGGATTTTCAATTGTTTAACTTGTTTTAACTATGTTTAGAAGAAGAACATTAATATTTCCTAAAGTTTTGATTAAAGATTAAAAGGAATATATAATTCTCCGCAAATATAAGTACTATTTATAATTAATCATGATTTTAAAGTAATACAATTCTTATTTTGTACTTAGATTGAGTCAAGCAATCCTCTATTTTTGTAAGATAAATCAACCATGATTTTATATAAGGTTTAATAAGATTATAAGTTTTGGAAAACAGAAAACTAGTACTTGAAAAAGTTACGTTTTGAAAGGATCATGCATGCATGCATATAATGTTAAACTGTGAACTATATCATGCTTAGTTATGTTTTGTTTTGTTAGAAGCCTTCATTAACATAAGATTATAAACGGTATAACATGTTAAGTTTTGGTTTATGTTAATATATAAGATTATTATTATTATAAGTATGATAAAACATGTGATTATTTTATATTCAGAGGTAAATTTTGATAAAAAGTATAGTTCAGAAAATTAGTGTGATTTGTATTTGAAGATAAAAGTAATATGATTCATGAGAGTTATAAACGATTTGGAGACCTTAAAAATGTTATATTTGAATAAATTAATGATTAAAAAAGTCCATTATGTTTATTATTTTATAGATCCCTTATAGATTATATGTTTCAAAGAGAGTAGTAATTAGAGATAAACACCATAGTGGTTATATATATTCAGAGACCCCTTCAAAGGTTTTGTATCTAGAACAAATTATTCAAAGACCCCCTTAAAGGTTTTGTATCTGGGACAAATTATTCAAAGACACCCTCAAAGGTTTTATATCTAGGACAAATTATTTAGACATCCCCTCAGAGCTTTTGTATCTGAGACAGATTATTTAAAAACCTATTCACAGGTTTTATATGTGAGAACCATTTAAAGACATAGGTTTTGTATGTAAAGACCATTCAGAGACCTACTCATAGATTTTGTATGTGAGATAACCACTATGTGCTTAAAGTCCCCAAAACCGTAGAAGTGTATGTTTTAAAAAGTATATTGGAGATTAGAGATTAGAGATTGTAGATTAGTGAAATATGAGATGAGTTAGATAATTGTGCTAAGAAACCACTAGATAGTTATGAGCAAGTGAACATTAGTGTTTGAAGATCCTACAAAGATTCTATGCAAAAAAAGTGTTAAAATTTTAAAAGTTCCATAAGTAATGTTTGGTATAAAAACGATAGATTTTTGTGTGATAAGTATAAGTATTAAGTTTTTAATCATATAAGTAAGAGCATAAGATAAGTTCTAATCTTAAATCCATTACACAAGAAAGTATAAAAATTGCATAAAGAGTTTTCAGCATGTTCTAGAAATCTCAGTTCAGTTATATTTCAATAAAGTCTTGAAAATATTTGTGCTAAGTCTTAACTTATATTCTGCTGTTACCTTTATGTTATTACCTGTGAGCTATAGACTCATCGATCCATAATGTTATTTTTCCATATTAGTTTTATATAGTAGGTGAGACCATGGAGCACTATGAGAAATGACATAATACAAGGAGAAGATGGATTAGAGGACTCACTTTATGTTATTTAATTTCAGCTATATGTTCATACTTTTTATTTCAGTTTATGTTTATGGAGCCATATTAGGGATTAATATGTTTATGAGGATATGAATGTTTGATTTCAGATTCGATTATAAGAAGTTAATTGAAAGGATTTTATTTTAAATGGTTAGTTTCCTTCCACTATAATGTTAATGATTTAGAAGTTAGATTCCACTGCACATGGTAATGGTTTGGATTAAAAATTTATTTCCAGTTATTAGTATGGACAACAATGAATAAACTATGCAAGAATAAAGAAATGAATAAAAGATAAAATAAAATAAAATTTAAGGACCCTTTTATAATATTCTGCTGCAAAGGATCTTGAGCTAAAAGAGTATTAAAGAGATCAACACTCTGGAGTCTCCTCTAGAGATGAGATTTCAGGGCATTACATTTACTCCTTGGGTTAAGGCTGGGCTTCACCTGTTAAACACAGCTGGGATGTTTGAGCATGATAACATGTCTAGGGCTGTTATCACCTTCCTCTTCTTCTCTTTCTTCTTTTCCTTTTTATTTATTTATTCTTCCACTTTTTCTACTTCTTTACATATTAATCAACCATCAACTGCAAGAACATGACAGGTACAACACAGGTTATACCATAAGTCTCTCTGGAAGCTCTAGAGTTCTGTTTGTTGTCTTGCAGATTTCCCCACACTTATTGGATTGATTTTGCTAATTCTGTTTGGCTGGATTTTTTGGGACAGACCTGAGTTTTTCTTGCTTTATATAATTTTACTAATATGTTGGTGCTCAAAGTTGGTGGGTTCAATCTGCATTCATAATCCTACTAATATGTCATGCGGATATGTCTAACCTGGGTTTTTAATCTTGCCAAGTTCTATCCAGATTTTTCCAGAAATGATATTACCTGGTTTGTCTTCTTTAACCCCGCATAAGTTAAACTTGTTGTGATCTGTTTTAGACCTATTTTGAGTCTACCTTGGGCCCATAACCTGCAGGAGTTTCATTGGCCTCTAGGCCATCCTACATCAATCCACCTCCAAAAGAGGAAGCTGAATTGGACCAGAGCTAATTAGACTTAGATGCAAAACTAGGCCTTGAAAATATCAAGGACCAAATATTTAATAAAGTAAAAAAATTTCCCGACATATAGAATCTTCTAAACATACTTCTAAGAACTAGGATCTAATGTTTGCATTCCTAGCGTCACACATTGTTACAATTGTGTGCTCAGTCTGTTTTTTTAACTATTAGTTAATAACATTAAACATATATTACATTGCATGGCAGATACTTCTCGGAAAATAAGGAACTGTCAAATGTTGGTAAATCAATGGAAGAGTATGGTATAATATAATAAACAGAAATGCACACTAAAATATTTTCATATGAATTTAATAGAAAACCTGACGGCCGCTGTCATCCATCGGTATGCACTCAACAGCAATGAGTTTATCAACATCATCAGCTGTCACTACATAATCTGGATTTGTGGCTCCTGATCCAAGAAAAAAAAATTTTAAGGAGCACTCAACCTGAGATGTCAAAAAAATCTTGAGCATAATTGGCCTGATACATAGCCACTGTTTTTTTTTTTTCTTTTTCTTTTAATTCATAATGCTTACCCTCAATGTACTGCCTAGTGCCATTCTGAAGATGACGAACCCACTAGATATGAAATTCAATATGGTGAACATAATTAAATACAAAATCATCATAACCAAATGCCAGAATGCTTCTTAGTCTAGTAACAACAAAATCCCTGAGAAAACAAATTTAGAAAACAGTTACCTGAAACATACAAAGAGAAGTCCCACGCACAGGATACCCACATGCTTGCAGTGTGTTTCCTGGTTTAGCATCACCAATAATTTGAAAACCCTCTATGCCAGGTGAGAGTCCCTCCGCTAATGCAACACAAAAGTCATGTTAGAGTCCATAGAAGGTAATGACTTGTTATATAATAGATTCACTCATTACCTTCTGAGGCAGACAAAGTATGCTCTTCATGCAAGGTAGGTAAATGCAAGGAGGTATCCGTGATTTCATTTTCACCATTTTCCTTTACAAGGCTATCTTCCGAAGTACCAGGTACCAATGGTGCTTCAACTACCCTGTCAGGATATAACCCATAAGAATCTACAGAACTGACTATTCCTAGCTCCCAGAATAACAAAAGTTTTATATTTGATATCAGAGAATGGCTATTTCTGTTTACATTAATCTATTGCACCAACTTCTTTCAACATAAAGGATATTGCAAATATGAACATGCTGACATTTTTGTTCCAACCATTTGCTAAAAGATGAAATGAAAAATAGCATAACCAGAGCTGTGAATTCACTGATCCAACGTGGATTTCGTATGTAGAAACTTGATGGTAATATATCGGATTAAGAACATAACATCTAACTTGTAATATTATAAAAAAGAGTTAAAAACATTTTAACATGATAATGAAAATCTTGAAGTATATTAATTTGAGTTTCTCCTAACACCTTAAGGTTTTGGGACTTGGGAGAGTAGGTTAGTTCACTGTTAACATGGTATCAGAGCCAGGATAGGTCGTGAATTCGAATTCCAGTGTTAGTATTTTTCCCGGAGTAGTGGTGTGCACGTGTGTATGCATTGTGTGAACTCACGCGCCAGGCTCCCCAATTGTGTTCCAAGGATAGAAAAGTGTTCCTCCTGAGCAGGGGTGTTGAAGTATATTAATTTGTCTCTCCCAACACCTTAAGGTTTTGGGAGAGTCGGTTAGTTCACTGTTAACAGAAAACTCTATACAATCAATTAGAACTGCTCCTCAAACTGATTTTGAAATATATAGATCAATTTGCCCACTTATAATTTAATGATTTGAAGATATAATTTGCATACATAGTAAGAGTTCCAAAACAATAACCTTTGGAACCTTTGGAATGACACACGAGTAACATACAAATGGTTGTGTTGTTGCCCAAGCTTCTCCATTATCTAATCTTTCCTTAATACATCAATCTTCAACAAAGCACACTAAGGCCTAGGAAAGAAAATAGCTTCTTTTTTTTTTTTTTCCTTTTGTTTCTTGTATTGTTTTTGTGGTAAATTTTTTAAAATTTTATTAAAAGAAAAGTTATTTCAATTTCAGACTGATGAATGGATTTTAGAAAGCCCACTCATTAGGGTTATATGGTCATTATATAGGATTGCTTTCCCTCTATCTTGATCAATATGAAGATGGGGAATATTATGACCATTATTTATGATATTTTTTAAGGGTCAATATAGATGAAATATAAGATTGAAATCAGTCTATTCTTGGTTGTAAAATTGGTTTCCTTTTGTCATCTTATTTAGGCCTTCCCTTGGGTGCAAGTTAACAATCAAAGAAGATATGGGATCGTGTGATTGAAAGAATTTCATCTAGAAAGTTCTGCTTCTGTCAAAAAGTAGTGGATTAACATTGGTGAAATCTACGCTGGCAGTCATGCCCAATTAGTTTCTATCTCTGTTTACAGTCCTAGTCTTGGTAGCAAACAGAATGGAGACATTGTTTAAGCGATTTATTTGGGATGATGATCTGGATCACCATAGATATCATTTGGTAGATTGGAACACTTGTTGTATGTCATTTACAAATGGGGGACTAGGTATTAGAAAGATCTAGATGCATAATAAGGTTCTTCTGGTCAAGTGGTTGTGGAGATTTGGAATTGAAAGAGAGAGTTTATGGCATAGAGTAGCGGTGGCAAGATTTTGGGAAGAATCTTATTGGGAATCTAGATTATCTGGGGGTCGGCATGGTTGTGGGATTTGGAAATCCATCATGGTTGGGAATGAGGAGTTTTGGAAGTTCATCATATTTAAATTAGGTTTGGGTGAGAAGATTAGTTTCTATAAGGACTTATGGGTGGGGAAGACTCCCCTGAAGGATGCATTCTCAACTATCTATCGTCTTGCCTTGGATCCTCAAGCGTCGATTACGAATTGTTTTGATTTTAGTAGATGTTGGGATCTAAGATTGAGAAGAGATCCAAATGATTGGGAGGTTGGAGATATGATTAGATTATTGGAGGCATTAGAGAATTTCATCCCTAAATCAGAGTGCCAGGATGGGTGGACTTGGAAGCTTAATCAAAAGGGGCTCTTTTCCTCAAAATCATATTATCTTGAATTATCAAATTGTACATTATTGTCAATTCCCCATAAAAGTATTTAGAATTCAGATAATCCGTTAAGGGTATCGTTTTTCATATGGAATAGTTTCTTGGATAAAATTTTAACTCTATATCATCTACAAAGTAAAGGGTGGAACTTCGCTAATAGATGCATATTTTGCATGGAAGAGGTGGAATCAGTTAGTCATCTCTTCATTCAATGTTCTATGGCTAAAAGGGTGTGAGACTTTCTCATTTCTCATATCCAAATTCCCCGGGTTTTTCTAAGGCTCTTTAGTGAGCTCATTATGGATTAAAGAGTTTGTGGTGTTGGGAGTCTTTCAATGTCTATCTGGAGAGCTTTACCGGGGGCGATTTGTTGGAGATTGTGGAAGGAAAGAAATAGAAGGATTTTTTAGGAAAAATTCCATAGTATTGATGAGGTGGTGACATTTGTTTACAAGACTTTATTTAAGTGGGCTTCAGTGTGGACAATTTTTTAGGATGGGGAGTGGGATTCTATATGGAGGGAGGAATGTTAATTTCATAATGTCGTTATTGAGCTTTTTGTTTTTATTTTATTTTATTTTGATATCACCTTTTGCGGTGATTCTTACTTTATGTAATCTCTATATTTTGCTTCTTTCAATAAATTATATCCTTACCTCTAAAAAGAAAAGGTTTTAGTGAAGAGGAGAATAACGAAGAAGAAAAAGAACAAAAGAATTGAGAAATTGGAGAGGGTCCTGCTCCTCTAAAATTATTATATAATAATCATAATTAGGGGTATGGATAAATATACCCCTAATAGACAAGAAAAATAACCATTAGTTCTAGAATAAGAAGTAAGAAAAGAGATTGGAGAGAACATGTCAGTATGTTATTTCACACCCACATTTTCTTATTTATATATTCGGGAGAGTTACAAATATACGCCTACAGCCCTACTGGGGTGTGGTACACATACATTATCACCCATCACAACAGTCTCCCTCAAGCAGGATGCTAGTAGAAGTAGACGACTATGAGGTATGGTATTGCACTATGTCATGGTAGGAATAATGCTACTAGTACCTGGATGACTGGCTACATCAACAAATGCCTCATTGACACTATGATGGGGACTGAGATGATGGTTTTGAGTGACCCCAAAGCTCTATGTGGTATTGAGATGGGGTACTGGATTGAGACTGAAGTTGTATTTGGCTTGTTGTTTAACGACCTCCATTATACTTGTACTTTTGCATGGGTAGACATGAACATTTTTATATACCCTTTATTTATAAAATCATTATCGTGTTATGGAATTTTAGCATGTATGTTTCTTCTTTATTCTTTCTCTAAGTGGATATGCAGTGCTTTTAATCATTTTCCAACCCTTGGTGTTCCAAACATATGTGACAGCATATATGTCACAAGGGTATCAGTTTTCAACAACCAATACCTAGGTGTGTAAAGGTGGTTATTCTAACATTTCCTGAAGACATGACCATCCTTTTATACCCTTTATATGACATTATTGTTGTGTTACGGAATTATAGCATGGATGTTTCTTCTTCATCCTTTCTCTATTTGGATATGTAGTGCTTTTAATCATTTCCTAACCCTTGGTGTTCCAAACATATGCAACAGCATATATGTAACAAGGGTATCGGTTTTCAACAACCAATACCTAGGTGAGCAAGGATTCCTAGGTATGTAATGGTGGTTATTCTAACATTTCCTGAAGTTCCATCCAACATTTTCAACGTTTTCATACTGTTTTTAATAGTTTCCATGACTTCTACCACTGTTTCCACCATCCATGGAAGTATTGGACTTCTGGTTTGGATTAATATATTTCCAAACTCTATGTGGATGTATATCTTCATTATGTTGCGGCTTTTATCATTTCCCAACCCTCAATGCTTCAAAATGCCGTGCATATCATGAGGATGTAATGATTTCTACGTGTCTATTCATGTTTATTCCATAATATCCTTATGTTTCATCCAAAGTTTCCAACATTTCCATAAAATTTCCCTAATTTCCAAGATTTTTGCATGATTTCCTATATGTTTCCATGGTTTTCACAATAAAGTTTCCAATTTGGGGGGACCAAAACCGTTAGACTTGAAACCTTCTTGAAATGTTTAAAATGCTTCTTGAATGTCTTAATGATTTCATCTATAATCCCTTTATGATAATACCGTTTAGATGTGACTATATATGTATGATTCACTTTAATAACTAGAATTGTGTGGAAATTACCTGTCATAAAATTGACACTTGGGATACAGCAGTTTCACATATACAAAGGTTATTTATGGAAAAGAGTTCTTTATGTGCAACTGGTGGTTATGTATAATAGGTGATGCATGCATAATGTGAAGGTGATGGTGATGTATTAGTGATGCAAGACCAATGCAACACCAAAGGTGATGTAGCACCAAGGGCTGTACGTGCTAAAAGATACAACACCAAGGTGAACTAACAACATGAATTGCATATGCCAAAAGTAGAAACAAGAGAAAGAAAGAGAGAAAGAGAGGTAAAATGGGATCTAAGAATGACTCAATCAGAAATGGATGAGCTAGAATCTGTAACACCCCATGTTTCACTTAAAGGGTAAAACCGTAATCTTACTCCCATAAAGGTAAAATTGTCCCTTCACATGCATGGTTCAAAATCTCACGCAAAAAGCATTGGTATCGCGGGGCTGCGGGATGAAAAAGGGGGATACAGCGATAAAATGGACCTTGTACAGTGTCTCACGAGATGTATCGCGCGATACGCATTCGTCTTGTGAGATAGGGGCTATTTCAGTCTTTTTTGCTGCTTATAGTGTACCATGTATCACAAAGCTTAAAAATCATCAAAAACCTTTTTTTGTTTAGCAATTTCTTGCTTGAGTTAGCTTCTAGAGGCTAAATTTAGGATTCCACTTGAGTCCATTTCGTTTAAAAATGGAGATTTGAGCCAGATCGAAGGATCAAACCCGAAACCCCAAATCTCAACAAAAACTTCGGTAATCTCTCTATTTCTTCTCTATTTATATGTTATACATTTATGATAAATTTACACATTCATGGAAAAAATAATAATTTTTGGAAAAAAAATATTCATTTATTTTTTTCTAAAAAATAAAAAAATTAAAGAAAATTCAAAAAATTATATGAAATGAGGATTGTTTGGTATAATTTTTTATATGAAATACTACATCTCATTGTGCACATAATAGATCAATTTGGTAGAGTTTTGAAAAAAAATATATATTTTGTGTATTTATTTAATATTTAAATATTTTAAAATTTTCCAAAAAAATGCCAAAAAAAAAAGAAAAAATTCAGAAAGCTTATTTGAACATATTAAAACATACAAAACATGTTTATCTTAATTCTGTTATGTTTTTGTATTTTTTTTTATTATTTTTTACAAAAAATTTAAAAAAAAAAAACATAAGATTACATTAAAGAAAGTATCAAACATATACTTAGGTCATGTAGTCATTTTGAAATTTAAACCATGTTATCTATTTAGCTAGCCTACTTATGTTACATTTATAATGTATATTTATTTATATAATTCATTTTTATCCACAGGAATTTGAATATGCCTTGTCAATCGCATAGTATCCCAAAAGAGGAGGAGGATATTGAGTGGCAGTATGGTAGTATGATTGGTAGGGATAGAAGAAAAATGAAATATAACTTTTGTGGGAAACAAATGTATGGTGTCTGTAGTCACCATTCCTCGCAGAGAATCAAAAGCTTTAGCACAGCCCCAATGGCAAACTTCTACGGAAGAGTAGATGAAAGCTCTAGAAAAGAACCAGACATGGGAATTGGTTACTTCCCAAGAGAAAAGATGACAGATGGATGCAAGTCGGTATTTACTGTTAAGCATAAACTAAATGGGTCAGTCGACAGATACAAGGCATGTCTTGCAAAGGGATACACACAAACATTTGGTATTAATTATCAGGAAACCTTTGCTCTTGTGGCAAAGATGAACTCTGTATAAGTCCTACTCGCACTTTGCTGCAAATTAGGGATGGCTCATATTCCAATTAGATGTGAAGAATGTTTTTTTACATGGAGACCGGAAAGAAGAGGTATACATAGATTCATCACCTGGATTCCAAATGTCAAGCGCAAAGAGTAAAGTGTGTACGCTGAAAAATACACTTAATGACCTAAAATAGTCACCAAGAGCATGGTTTCAAAGGTTCTAGGCAGCAATGATTACAAATGAACATAAACAATGTCAGGCCGATCATACATTGTTTGTAAAAAAACGGATAAGAAGGTGATGGCTCTCATTGTGTACATGGATGATATAGTGGTCAGTGGAAATGATGAAGTGGAGATGACACAATTAAAGAGAAACCTAGCAAGGGAGTTTGAAATCAAAGATATAGTCTTCCTCAAGTATTTTCTGGCGATTGAAATGGCAAGGTCTAGACAATAAATCTTTATCTATCAAATAAAATGTGTTCTTAATCTACTAAAGGACTCAAGAATGATGAAATGTGAACCATGTGCTACACCCATTGAAGTGAATCATAGACTAAAAGAGGGTGACAGCGAAAGGTTGATTGATGCAAGTAGATATCAGTGACTTGTTAGGCGGCTCATATATGTGTCCCTAACCAGACCTAACATAGCTTATGCAATGGGGGTGATTAGTCAGTTTATGCATGCTCCCACTCATATGCACATAGAAGCTGCATACAGAGTTCTGAAATATTTGAAGGAGTGCCCAGGAAAAGGAATTATGTATAAGAAGTATGATCATCAGAGAGTTGTTGTAGTAACATATTTAGATGCAGATTGGACCAGTTCCTTGACTAACCGAAGATCAACCTCTGGATATTGTTCCTTTGTTTGGGGAAATCTTGTTACATAGTGCATCAAGAAACAATCAGTAGTTGCAAGGTCCAGTGTTGAAGCAGAGTTCCATTCTATGGAGAATGAGATTTATAAACTCTTATAGTTGAAGAAGTTATTCAATGAATTGGGATTTCTTGTGAAGGGCCCAATGAATCTCTTTTATGATAATAAGACCACCATTAGCATTGCACATGACCCAGTACAACATGATAGAACAAAGCATGTGAAAATTAATCGACACTTTATCAAGGACCATACTAAGTCTGGGTGCATTTGCATTCCTTTTGTTCAGACAAAATATCAACTTGCAAACATATTCACAATGGGGTTAAGTAGTAGTCATTTTTCATATATTGTAGACAAGCTGGGAATGATAGATATCTATTCACTAGCTTGAAGGGGAGTGTTGAGATACCAAATGAAGGGTAGTATTATCAGATGTACTCTATACATGTAAATATATGGTATATCATATCTCTAATACGATTCTCCCTCTCATCTTCTCCCTTCTTTCTTTTCCCTTTCCTCCTCTAATCTACTTGCAGGTATACGAGTACGGTTTTAATCTATATTTTTCATCAAAAATATCTAAACTAATCATGTGATATTTTTTTAAATCATTACAGAATAAATTAAATCATACTCACAAGGTAGAACTTTCATACACCGACCTACAGGTCGACTCTATGGTCAGTTGACATCAACCATAGTCAAAATAAATTAAATCATACTCTATCACAAGGTAGAACTTTCGTGCACCGACCTACAGGTCGACTCTATGGTCTATTGACATCAACCATAGTGTCACTGATTTCAACAGCTTTTCGGTTGGTTCCTCAAGATCTCCACATGAGGAGAAAGGGTTGTGCTCTAATACCAAGTTGATTAATTTGATCTATTAGCTTAGGGTTTGGAGAGAATAGAGGAAACAAGAAGAAGAATAAGGGAGAAGAAAGAGAGAAAAGAGAAAGTGTAGATGGAAGAGAAAACGTGAATGAGAAAAGCTTATTCTCTCTCACCACACAAGTGTATCTATATGAATACTGATAGTATACCATATATGTATTTTATAGTATATATAATGTGATAACTTACTTTATGACCAAAATACCCTTAGAGAGTATACATGCACACACCTACATAATCAGATCCTATTTATTTCATTTTGACCACAAGCTTTAGGAGTGCAATAGACCCAACACTTTAACCACCATATTCTAAGATTTGAACTTTGAATAACATTAATTAGGTAGGAATCAATTGTAACAACACTATGAACACTTTAATCTGATTGTTGATCTTGTGTCATGCATGCACTTGAGTGCATATTAGCTAATTCTAATGTCATGTGACTCATGTTAACATATCATATAGACATATGGACTACATTATTATCATATGAAACTTTAAGAGAATCCTGCATACAGATCTTTCTCTCAATCTTAGGTTGAAAGAGTTTCCTTATCCAAAAAAATTTAAGAACTTGCATATATTATGCAACTCAAAATGAGACCAAAATACAATGAAGGAATTCCACTAATCCTTAACACTTTAAAGATGTTGAAGATGACCCTTGAATATACCAATTCAAATAGATATTGCTTAAAATTTATAATCTTGTTACTGTTGAAAAATAAATTAATTAATTATCATGGAAACAAACAAGATCAAATCAATGGAAAGAAATAACTACACATGATCACAGATACTAACTTATCAATATTAAATGAGAACTCCCTCATATTGCCATTATTAATTGGACGGTGCATCTCAACATTTGGTGCTAAATCCTTCATATCCATCAGAACAGGGTCCCGAATAAGTGTTGACATGTTAGAAGTTGGTTCTAATTGAGATTCATTGAAATGATGATTATAAGGGTAAAAGCCATTTGGAACCTACAAAAAAGAACACTGATATGATAATATGAAGCTGAAAAATGAAAAAGCCAAATCAAATCAATTGTATTAAAATGTTCCCAACAATACCGTGGATGTTTGAAGAAGTGGACCTTTCGAGTGATTGGTAGGCTGGTGATCTTTATTGAAGGATCCATTTGCAGCTTGGTTTAGCAATAAAGAATTTATATCTATGATACTAGCCTGTGTTGAAAGGAAAGGTATCTCTTTAATGAAGTTTCTGGTGACAAACTGACAATGACCTACATTAGCATTCTCAAAATTTATGTCATTGAATATATATAATCATGTGTAGAAACTTTAACTATGTCTTATGCTCCTCCAAGTATGGGTAGCTTTTTTTTTCTTGAATTTCTCCACAATTATAATTTTAATACTGAAAAATAGAAGCAGTTACAAAAACTAATAGTGGTGGAATAATGAGATAAACGAGAGAATTCAAGCAACTTAAAACATTATCGGAAAGGTGAAGCTTACGAGTTTTTAGATTTAATAGGAAGAAAAATGAAATTAGAGAACTTGATAAGAACCTAAATTCTATCAAGCACAAAAAGAGAAATGAAGAAAGAAAACCCACTCCAAGGGTGGGGAACCCTCACCGAGAGCTAATGCTCAATTTTTGTTAAATGATTTCTTCTCAAGCCATATGGCATCTACATATATTTAGAAGAATATCAATCAACCTAATTTCCTTATTACCTCTCATCACAAATAAGGATTTCTTCTATTATAAGATAATCAAATAGAAAATCAAACCCTTACTAAACAAACAATGCTTTCCTAAACTACCCAATACCCCCTAGTAATTATTTAAACAAAATTCCTTAAATCTGCTAATAGTTGTACCTTTCCTAAAATATTTATTGAGATCCTATCATTCCACCCTTCCTAAAGAAATGACCTTGTCCTCAAGGTCATAGTACAAGATAGACAATCCACCAGGGTCCCATATCTTGACAAATCTGATTACAATCAGTGCATCATTCCTATTGGCTGCACGTTTGATAACCACACGATCAAAGACACAAGTAGGTTTATCATAAACTCCAACAATCACCAATACAAGGCAAATTTATGTCATACATAACCAAAAAAACTTAGGCTTCTCAAAGCATTTTTCTAAGTTCAAGAGTTCATCCTTAAGATAATCGATCATCTCCTAATCAGATGCAACATTGATCAAATCTACGACTGCTCAGCTGCTGAGTGATTTTAGATCATCGATCATCTCCTAATCAGATGCAACGTTGATCAGATC
>JAOXJP010116738.1:0-13961 GCA_025762735.1 Platanus orientalis | reverse complement strand
AAATTAGAGAATACCCCCTCCCAAAAAAAAAAAACACAATTTAATCACTTAATTACATTTAAGAAAACCATCTATCATATGTGTTGATGGAAATTTTTCCTACGTGAACGTGCCAACGTCATGTTGGCACAGATTTCTTTCCCACCTTTGACCCTAGATGCCAAGTCAAACTGTGAGACTGATTTTTTTTTCCAACCGTCTAATCGGCCACTTAATCAAGAGAGATCATGTGATTACAAGGGAAAGGGTTTTTCCCTCCATGAACTCTTTTTGCCACTATATCAAGGACTTTTTAAAGCCATAATGCTATAACAGAAAATTAAAAGCTGTTGAAATAATATTTTATTTGTCAAACAAAGTACTTGCAACATGTTTAAATAATGATAATAATGGTCCAGGACAATAACATAACTTAATGTTGTTGTTTTAGATATCCGGGGTAGTGATATTGTTCCAAATCGGGCATATGATAATGGTGGTGCTGCTACTGTAACCATAGGAGATGATGGAAATGTGTTGCAGCCTATAGAAATAATAATGAAAGATGGATGGTGGTGGAAAATGGTGATGATACAAAAGGTGGGGAAATTAAATCAATTACGAAAGATGGATGGTGTCTCTATGGAAGAATTAAATCAAACTTCAAAGGATAGAAAGGTGGTGAAGATGTTGTTGCACCCTGCAAAATGGTGGTGGAAAATGGATGATGATGAATGAAAGATGGTGATGGTGTAACATACGGATGAATTAAATCAACTTCAAAGGATGAAAGGATGATATTATCTCTGTGGAAGAATTGAATCAACTCCAAATGATGAAAATGTGATGTTATTATACATGTAGAAGAATTAAATCGACTCTATGAATATGAATTAAAACCTATAGATGAATTGAATCAACTCTAATAAGATTTTCTGAAAGAACTGAAGTAAATTAAAATAAATATCTCCCATGGGAGAGAGAGATAATGGTAGCGTTGCGCTATGTTTGAGTTTGTGTTGGAGCAATGTCATTTTTCTCTATGTTTTATTGGTATTTATAGACAAAACGAGAAGTTGCATTCAATTATAAGTTACTACCATGTATCCTATGATCTGCAACATCAATTAGTCATAGAAACCATCTCTTAAATGTTCATTTTGTCACCTGTCTAAGTAATTGCTATTTAAAATTTCCTTAAATTTATATTGACACTTGTTTGAATAACTTCTTATTTTAAATTTCCACCAATATTATTCAGCTATCTATTATTGTAATTATCATTGGCTTGACAACAAATGATGGTTTGCCAAATGTTCCACATCTCAAAATTTCAAATCATGGCACCTCAACTATTCATCTTGTGCCATAAATTTTAATGTTAACCATCTAATCAGACGGTAAAGATTTTTTGCATTAACAATGTCTCTAATAGTTTTTCATTAGAATATTTAAATGACAAAATGCTTTCATACCTTTAAAGTCACATATAAGGACATTTTTTAGGGATTATATATGTAATTTCATTCTTTTGCAAACTGAAAACTATAAGATAGGAGTAAGAGAGAAGTTTAGCCTGTCAACAAGCCAAGTTGAGCTAAGCTTGCCCAACTCAACTTGGACTCGTCATGAGCTTGTAAGAGTAGATTTGCCAGGAAAAAAAGAAGAAGCCTAATGGCCTACTAGCCTAATTTGTCTTTTTTGAACATTGCTATAGCCACAACATTATATATATATATATAATCATAAATTTTTTAACCAAACCAAGCTTTTGGCGACTTGAGCTTAGTGAAGCTCGGCTTAGGCTCACTTAGGAAATGAGCTTAAATCAAAGCTCATGCTCGGCTTTATGAGCTTAAAACAAGGCTCAAGCTCGGCTCATTAACAACCCTACAGTGATGTATATACAATTTAAACAATGAGTGGTTTTTTTGTTTTTTTTCTGTGAGTGTTTCTCTCTCTCTCTCTCTCTCTCTCTCTCTCTCTCTCTCTCTCTCCATCCCTCTATCTATCTATCTATCTAACTATCTATCTATCTCTATCTCCCCCTAATAATTGCAAGTGTTATTTGATTGGAAAAAATAGCGACACAAATGGCGATGTTACTTCTTCATGATTCATGATCCTATTAAGGGTAATTTTAGTTTTACAATTAAGTAAATTTAATTAGTAATGGCTATGGAAAGACCCAGGAGAAAACTCTAGTGCACACACACACACACGTGCGCGCACGTACACACACACACACACACACACAGATATATGGTAAATTGACAAAATAGAAGCAACACATAGACTATTTAACAATATGATATTTAGTTGATATTCATAAAAATTATCTAATGACTTTTGAGTTCAATGGATCCTATTTAGCATAAAAACAAATATTCCTTACTCATTATCAAACAATCACTTATTCACAAACCTTGTGTGGGACTAATAGTTTTCATTTCTCATCTCATGGAAAACCCTAGAGTAAAAAAAAATGTTTTAAAGAAGATTTTTTTTAGCAAAAAGACTTTGGTGTTATGATTATTACATGCATAATTATTTTTTTAATAAGAACGGGTATAATTACATGATACGGAGAAAAGTATGACAAGGTATCAAAAGCAAACAAAATTTCTAAGATATGAATATTCTTCGATCTAGATATTAACCAATTGATATGAATATTTTTGTTTAACTTTCAAATAGATTTAAGTTTTCTTCTTTACACCTAGTAAACATTTAGTTTTCTTCCTTTAATAAGCAAATAAGATACCATACAACACAACTCGGTCAATCCCACGAAGTATTCCTTGATCTGCACTGTATGATTTCCAACATTTTCATTTTATTGCCCTTTTGCCATAAATTTTATTTTATTTTTTTCTTAAATGAATACCTCTTAAAATTAAAATTGAGGGCACCCAAGTCATGTAACACATTGAAGATTTTGATTAAAATTGTTGATGAACGAGTATGAGTGGTCATTTAGTACTTGGACTTTCTTTGGTCTAAACTTCATGTTTCATGGAGTACAAGTGAACAACGACCATAGCCGTTTTTTCAAGGCATCCCCCGGTAAGCAAAGGCTATTATGTTGGTCAAATGCGAGTGATGGTCAGTTTGTCGGTTGGCCCCATTTGTTTTCATGAACAACCATTGACAAGGCAACCAACTTTCCAGACGATAAAACAAATGGTGGGATAGACACCCCACACCACACCACAATGTGGGGGGGGGGGGCTTTGGGGGTAGAGGGCTTAGCATGAAGCTTAACTGCTCAATTTTGGTAACCCTTAAACCCTATTATCAACAGCTTTGTACCCTAGAACTCCCACATGGGAGGAGATGTGGCCAAATGTTGAAGGTTCTTCAACAACTTGAAAAATGGATAGGACTTGGGACCCAAAATATTTTTGTTGTACATTGGTTACATGGGCTGAATATGCTAGGCAGATTTTATGTATAATGTATACACACATATGGACATAACAATTGCATAGATTAGTTTCATCTTATCACTTCAAAATAATTTGAGAATTCCAACATAAACACAAGATTCCTATTAGTGGATAGATCTTGGAAGTCAAATTTTTGGAATGTTCATTGATTTGTATTTAAAATATTTTAGGGTGCAGATTTGAGGTGCGAATAATGAGTAACATCAAAATATTATTGATATTTCAATATTTTTTCAATTATATGTTATTGACTTTTATTGAAAATTAAATTAAATTATAATATATATATTACTTTAATGCCTGAAAAGGATTGAAAAATAAAAGAAAAAAAAACCTTTACCAAAAAATTAATTCCCTTTATTCTTATTTCATTCTCTCAGAAGATAAGGAAATTCAATGAATTTTTTTTTTTTAAATCATAAAAGTTCTAAACCATAGTTGAGACTAATGTATGACTATGAGCATCATACTCAGCGGAAATATCTCGCAGTGTTGTTGCCCCATGCACTCGATAGTAATCCGGTTTCTATATAGGCCCCACATGCATTTGTTGTGCCCTTTTTTCCCTTTTTGAGGGAGGGAATCTGGTCCTACTATTAGGTGGTGGAACAATACATGAGGAAGCAATTGAATGACCTTAAATCTATGTTTTTGTGTAGGTTTGAGGAGTTGCCACTAGTCATTGAAGTGTGACTGTATGTCTTTTTGAGATTTTCTAAAAGAAACCTCAAATTATGCTAAGACAAACGATTTGACCAATCTAAGTCCAACCGTTCGATTATAGTCAGGGAAGGGTTTAACACCTTCGGTTCATCCACTACATAACGGTTACCTACTTAACTCATTAAGCCATTTGATTTTTATATTGCACCGTAACAATGTTGAGTATTTGAGCACGAACTGTTCTTGAGGTACTCTCTCTTTGCAAAACATTTATTTGAATGGTATATGAGGGAATCTTAAGGAGAGTTCTTAATCAGCTTAATTTATCACAAAGTAGAAAATTTTCAATTGCATGCTGCCAAAAAGCTAAGAGACCTTACTCATGGTTGAGTAGGTTGAAGAGGTCTTGTGAGTTTAACATGCTAGAACCATGTTCATCCATATCATCAGATATAACCGCATTTTATTGAATGAAATACACATAGACAAGTAGGCATGTATTGGAATCACAGGATTTTGATATTCGAAGATCCTAAAGGGGGGTGAGTAACATCTGGTCTTAATTTAAAATTATTTAACTATTAATTTCAACATTTTAATTTACTTAAGATTTAGTTTAACTATGCAATGGAATTTATGCCTTAAGTAAATTAATTAGTGAACTCTACTTTTCATAAAATAAATAAAGCAAATGATGCAAAGAGACAATCACAGCACGTCCACTTTCAACCAATATTTTATTTTAATAGTTATCTGAAACTATTATATGATAAATTATTAAAAACCTAAATTTACTTACAAGTTATCTATGTGAACTCCACACGCATCGTAAGTGTAACCCCAGTGACTCCACTAGCCCTCTCTGTCCAATGACTTTGTTGACCCTACTCCGTCTAGTGACTTCGCTAAACTCCACACTTGGCTCTGGCAAGTGCACAATGACTCCTCTCTTCGATGACTTCATTGTCGCTTGTGAAGGATGGCTGTAGGAATTCATTCATTATCGAATTGCCTCTTTGTAGGTTGGTTTAACTATTGTGCTCACTCTATAGCTCCAATACGATGTAACTGTTGATACGATAAGTTTTTGCATAACCTCGATAATGATGTGACCATATGAACGACATCCAAGGTTTATAGCTAGACAAATGTTATTCGTATGCTCACAGGCTTTACACTATGATTTGATTTTTCTCACAATTTGACTTATAATTCACTCATTCAAGTTGTATGTTCATTAGGGTTTGTGCCTCTATTTATAGAGTGGAGAAACCCCCTCAAAATACCCCAAAAGACCTCCAACATCTCTTTTCAAACGATTAAAAAAATAGCCATTAGAGACCAAATTTGAATCTAAATTTTCCAGATTTTCTACCATAACCGATCATGTTCTATGCATGACCGGTCATGCTGCCCAAATTCAGCATTTTGTATTTTGTATTTTTATTTTTTCGAAGTCCATGCTATGGGCTTGTCATTTGGGTTTGTGTACCCTACTAACACATCTTATAATGTGCCATTTGACTCATGGTACTAGCCCAACACAAACTAACCAATTTTATATGAATTTACCCATAGAACTTGAATTGGCTTCTTGAGGCTTCATCTGCATGTCCTTAGAGTAGAACATGAGACATCTTGATATTTTCAATCTTGCTCTGGTCTCTTGTTGCTTGGTGGTCCTTGGACATTCATTAACTTATAATGTGTAGCATATTTCTGAATTCAATTTGGACTTACAAAATATTTTACATTAAACATATTGTCTAACACTAAGACCATTCAATTTGGATTTACAAAATATTTTATGTTATACATATTGTCCAACACTAAGTCCGCTTATTACATGTAAAATTTTGGAATGTGATTGACAAATGACAAAATACCTAACATGTACATGTGTGTGAGTGTGTACCATAATGCATTTCATTCATTTTGGAATACTGCCTTGTATTGTGTTTACATGAGCACCACTAATCTCTCATTGATTCACTCAACATAACATCGAAGTACCCACCCCAATAAAAACACGAATTGAACCTTAGACCCTTGGTAGAAGGATATTAGACCTATCAAAGGATCTTGAAATAATGCACAAGTTATGGAGCTCATCAGACCAAGTAAGAGGGGTTCAAAGTAAAAAAAAGGGGGGGGGGGCGGTCTAGTATTTGGGCAGAGTACAACCCTCTAAAGGGTCATCCTCTGATTATATAGCATTTGAGGAGTACATACCCTGATAATCGTCTCAAATACAGTCCTTTAGAGGGCCTTCCCTTGATGTGTGCAGTGTTTGAGCCAGACGTCTCTCTAGAGGGTTGTACACTCAAAATAGGCTTGGGTAGAGGGCTGTTCTTGGGTCCTTTTGTGGGTAGAGGGCTGTTCTTGATCATAACATCAAAATTGAATGAAATTTCATGAACTTTGGCAAAACCTAATTGAACTCAAAAGGTTTTGATGAAATCCATGGTGGACCTCATTAGACCATGGAATTGCAGAGATTAGAGAGAGGTGAATCTACTTTGTAATTGAAATAAGCTTGAAGTAGGGATATTTATAGTGGGAGAGAGATGGTCAAGAATTCACTCTTCTTCCTTGAATTTTCTTGAATATACTTTTGAGGGTTGCCTCCTAGGTTTAGAGCACAACAAATGGAGGAGGTCCATTAGATTGGCTACATCATCCTATTTATAAGTGATGTAATCCCAAGAATAATTCTGTAATTTCATTAATAGACCTTTAAGTCTTTGACCAGATGGCATTTTGGATGACACGAGTCCAAAGAATGTTATTGAAAGATGCTTCATGTTATGGCTTGTTTGGCGTTTCTCCCATTTAGACAATAATGCATTATAAGAAAAATATATTTTGATATGGCCTTATTTGGGTCATTGACACTTTCAAGCAAATTGTATTATTGGAGGATTTTTTTAAATGATTTTTTTTAACCATAAGACTTGTTTTAGCTAAAGGGGTGCCCTGGGCCATTTTTTGAGGTTCTTGAAGGTCCCATTGAACAAGTTTATTTGTTGAATGCCCTAGGCCCCCTTCTAGAACAAATTTTGGTATGATAAAAATAAAAAAAAGATAATACTCAAAGTTGATTTATTTATTTGATGAATAAAGTTGATTCATTATTGAGAACTGAGAAGAACCGCAAGGGGTAAATAAAAGGAAGTCAACTTACATGATTCGCTCATTTACAACAAAGACCATACTAAGAAAGGGGAAAGCCAAAAAACAGACGTGGATTAAGATATCTGAAAATACTTTAATGCCCTACCTAAAATGGAATAGCAGAATAATGTAAAAGCTTTTTTCATTCTTTTAGTTAAGTGGCTAATCCTAAATAATTGGGATAAAGACTCTTTCCTATGGGGAATATGAACCACATAACTTGAATTCAATTTAACTTGGGGAGATTTAAACAATGTGTGATTTAAAGTCCTAAAAAGTCTCATATGGGAATTAGGTGATGGATCTTCACTGATGTTTGAAAAGACCTTTTGATCTTATTCCTTTGCCTGTGTTGACACAGACCTCTGTAGGTGTGCCATTGATTGACAGATAATGTGTTTTGAATTTGGTCTCATTTTGGACACCTACTTTTTCTTCTGAACATTTTTTTGGACTTTTATAACCCCCAACACAACACGTGCCAACTTATAATTCACCATAAACACTACACACACTTTGTCGCCACAAAATATTTTCTTCGTATTCTTTATTATCTAGGAGAATGAAATTTGAACATTTTTCAAAGATTTTTCCCCATGTCTGAAAGTGAAAAATCGAGAATATTCTTGTCCCTTGAGGAACTCATAAGGAGAAGTTGATTTGGAGTAAGAACTCAAAAGAAAATCTACCTGCCATAAAATAATTAGTGCTCCAAATAATCTAATTCTCTCTCTTGATTTGGAGTAAGAACTCAAAGAATATGTTCCTACCATGAAATAATTAGTGCTCCAAAATAATCTACTTCTCTCATTATCTTCTTCTTCCTTTTGTGGTAATTCTCTCATTATCTTCTTACTCCATTCCAAGGAGCAAGATATGGGTGGGGCCTACATTCAACTCCAAACCTAAAACATTTATTTTAGAAGGCATGAATGGAAGGCCTCCCAATGGAAAAAAAATCTCTTTAAAACAAAATTGGATATTGATCCCCCATGTCTTGTAGCAAAATACAAGTGAAAGCAACTTTTTATAGCCTTAAAATATTGTCCCCTGATTGAAAGGGTATTGTTCAACCATCCACTATCCCTTAGAACTAGTTTGACAAATGGATCATCCTTTGAAGAGCAAGTTTCAAATCCTATTCAATCAAACTATTTACCCAGTAAAGCTATAAGACCCCTTCTGAGCCATTTCATTATAACCTGTTGGTATATCTGGAAAAGCAGAAATGATTGATTTTTTAACACTCCCCTTTGAATCCAAACAATATTCTTGATTTATATAATAATCTTACCCAAGATTGAAAATATTCAGCTTAAGATCAATCAGGTAAGGTTCCAAGAAAAGCGTAGAATCGGAATATCACCCTTGTGGTATATATTGAATATTGATGGAACCTTCTCTTATTGCTCTAATAAGACTGGTATTGGAGCTATCATTCATGATGCGAAAGGTTATCTGCTTGTGGCTAAAGCAGAATGACGTCCTATTTCCACTCATCAAATCATGGAAAGGCAGGCAATAGTTATGGACATCCATGGAGTGAAAAAGCTTATAGTCAGAGGCGATGCAAAGAACACCATCTCTTCTTTTGTAATCAGATTTGGAAGATGTAGATCGGATATCAGGTGCTTTATTCAGAACTATCGAGTTTTCCTGTCCTCCTTTGAGATCTTGTTCAATCATATCAAAAGATCTAGCATCAATTCTGCTCATAGGATTGCCTGGAAGGTTGAAATCTACTCAATGCACAAACTTGGATCACTTCTCCCCCTTTTTGGGTATCTCGGGACTTAGTTAAAAAATGTATGGGTCTTGGGCTCACTGTTCTTTAAAAAAAATGCAATTAAACTACTTGGAATCAGGGCCTCATTGGGATGGCCAGCACACCTGCTTGTCATAACCATCTCATGGTGGGGGCTCCATCTGCTTGCACTCGTGCCACGTGTTCAAGCATGTTCGTGTGGTATGAAAGCAAAATACAAACTGAGTTTGCGAAAAAAATGTCACCCAATTTACAAATTCCATGGAAGTCAATGGGCACTTACACAAAACAAAATGGCCGATCGGTGGTGAAACTGAATTCTCAGACCTCAAGTCGTCCACCTTCGTCCTGTGTGTTCTCAATAAAGGAAGCAGTCTTCCCTCGTCCGTGAAATGCAACTCCTTTCCTTTAAAGGACCTGAATTAAACATTTCTCAGCATTATTGGATGTGCTAAACTAAACAGCAGCTAAGCTGCTCAGGTTATCTGAACTCTCCACTGATGGTAGAGCTTCAAAATACAAGACCCAAAAAAAAAACGGAAACAATATTCCAACAGAGTATTAAAATAGGAGAGTGATCAACGCTGCACTTCTTAAGCTAAGCAGCTGCAGCCATGGAAACTGATCTGTAACACGCCCTTTTTGCTGCACGAACAATATCATCAACCTGTACAAGCCATCACCGAAATGAGGAAAAAGTCAAATAATGAGAACATATGCTGGTTACACTTTCATGTTGAGTTTGTTCTGTAATGAATGATTTATGGGAGGGGTTGGGGTGTGCTAGACGAGAATGAAACAGCCCAATGGAGTTTCCACATGTTTTGCCAAGTTTGAACCCAGTAAAACCCATCAAAGGTTGAAAAAAAAGAAACCCTAGCAGCTGGCGATACTGGGGAAAGAATTCAATACATGGTGGGGATAGTGTTGACATTGACTGGGCCACTGATCCAGCAGAGGATTCGGATAGAGTCCAGCACTGACTGGACAGAAACACATCCATTACCAATGTGAGCATGCCAAAAAAGTGTTAGACTGTTTCTTAAAAGGGATCACGCATCTTATTCTTACACCAATTTGTTGTGTTGCACACACACTGGTAATGGAAGTGTTCACCTCCAGTCCACACTAAATCAGATCTCCAGGGGGTCCTATCTGATGGAAGGTCTGGATTGGCCATATCATCCCTCTGGCTGAAAGAAGCTGTTATGGTGCATGCCTAACCGAGGCTTACCGAGGCATGTATGCCACAGTTAACCATGCCACACATCTGGGATGAACACTGCACAGCCAAGTTGTGTGGAGCGGTCCGTTTGGCACACACACCTTGGTAAGCCTCAGGTTCTATAATCCACCTTCTAAAAAATTCACCAGGAGCATTGTCTGTCTTACAAAGAGCAAGACCATATATACATGAGAACATAACAGGACCACCTCAACTAGGCGATCCTAGCAGGAAATTGACCCAATAGATGATCACAACTATTCAAATTACATAACTTGCTTATGGACTATCTAGTTTTAAATTCTGACCTTCCAAATAGATGCATAAGATTTCATCTGTTTATGGATCAAGATATCTAGGCTCAGCCATTTCATGAAATATTCAAATTATAGCTTCTATAAGCCAGAGTTTATTCTCAATGGGATGCATGAATTCCCAAGTTCACCACACATGCCTGATAGCCTGGAGATTGCAACTAGATTAAAAAAATTCAGAAAAGAATCTACCTGTGGGACAGCCATTCTCTCGAGATTTGCAGCATATGGCATGGGAACATCAGCTCCAGCAATCCTTTCCACTGGTGCATCGAGATAGCCAAAGCTCTCCTCAATAACAGATGTACTGTTATAAGAACCACATCTCATAAGAATTAAGAAAACACATGAGCAGGGCAATATAATAAAACAGCAGTAGGCAAAGGCATATCGGTGAAAAGAAGCTATACCAGATCTCAGCACCAACACCATGCTGAGGGAAGCCTTCTTCAACTGTCACTAGTCTGTTGGTCTTCCTAACAGAAGCATTGATTGTGGGTCTATCTAGTGGCCGAATTGAGCGCAGATTTATAACCTGTATTGACAGATCAGTACACACTGACTTCAGGGTCTGAATTTGAAACTTTTTTCTAATTTCCAGTTTCATCAAACAGGGTTTACACACACACACACACAGTAATCAAGCAAAAGCAGTACTGCTAGGTAGGAAATTTTATGTCTTTATGAGTATCATTTACCTCAGCACTGATTCCTTCCTTTGCAAGTATTTCAGCTGCCTGGAATCATCAACTAGAATAAGTTCCAAATGAAAAAGGGAAATTTTCCTTACTGTAAATTAAAATAACATAAACAGAGATTTTTAAGAAACAGAACATTCACAATCAAGGAATTTGTGAAACTTAAAATCTCTCTCTCGCCCGTCACCATAGAACATGAAAAATTGGTTTTATAATTATAACCATATGCAACTAAGAGGAAAGTCATGTACATTTCCCATATAAGAACCTTGACATTCAAAAGACACCAGTCCCATGACAATCAAGCCTGCACCTTGGGAAATTGAGATTAAGGTATGGTAAAATAAATCATTTGTTATGCCATTCACTTTCACCTGAATGCGAGAGACCTGAAACTTTCATTATTTCTGGACATTTCCCTTTAAGTGATGCACCTGATTTTATCTAAAAAGTAATCCCAAAATAGTGTAAGTGCTCTTAGACAGGGAAACAATGTCCCCATGAATTGACAAAGAGTTGAAATGATACCCTTAATTCCTAGAACCCACAATATTCACGAACATAAAACACATGCCTCAAACCTGCACCTCCTTTTACACTTTCAAAACCAATGTCCTTCCATCTAACATGCATGTTCCAATATGCATTCACCAATGTAGAATATTCTAATGCTGTATTTGCTACAGCAGTTTCTCATGCTTGTAGCAGACACAGGAACAAAGAATGACAACAGCAATAAAGTAGATATGATAGATTATTATGTCAGCAAGCTGATCTAGTTCTCTCAAAGAATTAGCCAAGCCTCAAGTCTTCAGATTATATTCTCCAGATAACTGATGATGAGAGGTGCCTGAACAGTACAAAATTGATGTAACTCGTATCCTGACATCTGTTCTGGTTGCTAGAGACATTATCACATTTTGAATCATGAAATAAAACTGAAATAAAACATTAACTAGTATGGTCATACAGATTTCAAGCATCTCTGAAATCATCCATGCAAAAACATCTCTAAAGTCTAATTGAAAACTTTGAAGCAAGTACATTAAAGAAGAGTTACAGAAGCAGAAATAAGCCATCTAATCAAGAAAAGAAAAGATACAAACACAAACGTCATGGAAATAGCTAAGGCATTGGAAGTCTCAACACAATAACCCACTCAAACAGAAGCAGCAAAACAAATATAGTCACATGGTTGAAAGCCCATTAAACATTTTAACCCAGAAACACTTAAAATTATGCTTTGGACTCACTAAAGTTTGACCCAATCCAAACTAAATTCAGTGATGGGCAAAATAGGACGCAGGAAGACAATTAATGTTTTAAGTATAAACATCAGAGAATACACCCACGTCATCAAACATTATGTCTGACAACTGGAAGAAAGAATGACAGACAAACCTGGAGAGAATAACCAACCATCCTTGAGAAAGCAGTAATTGTCACGTCCTTTCCTTCTCGTTCAATCTGCAGTAGCATATAAGATAAAGAAAACATAAATACTATTGCTACAGTAATAATACTATTACAATAAAAATATATTTTTTACCACCTTTATAAGATCCAGAAAACATACCTTAGCCTTCCCAATTGGCAGGCAGAAACTGGAATCGAGAACTTCTGCAGAAACTGGGAAAGACTCACCATATCTGGAGCACAACATTTACATTGACAATGCTAGAATCAGCATTAATCAGGCCAAATTGTAAGTCTCACAAGTTAAAATCATAATGCATTGAACTACTCACAGCAACTCATTTTCAAGGAAAACAACAGGATCAGGGTCCCTTATAGCAGCTTTTAGCAGCCCACGAGTATCTTCAGATGAGTATGGAGTCAACACTTTTAACCCGGGACAAGAACTATACCAAGCCGCATAACACTGCATACGAACAAATATGTCTTTCAATGACCCAAAAGAAATAACACAATGCAAAAATGTTTCAGAATCTTTTCCCCCTAAATCTAGTTCTTAGAACATAAAGAAATGAGTCATCAATACACACCAAAAAATCCTTAATGATTTGGGAAAGGCCAGGCATATGTCTGTCCATCCATAACTCTCAATCCACAGAGCTGAAAAGCTACGTTGGCTTTCATTTAATTCATAAGAAAACAAAAGAAGAAGAATATGAAGAAGAAACATTATTAAACATCTCTCTGACTGAATTTGTTTTTGGGTGGGGAGGAGGGAGATGGAAAAGGTCAGCAAAATGGGATTGAACCCTGATGCAGTGACATTAACATGGCTTGAGAAGTTCCAACCTCTGTGAAAGCCCAAGATCAAGAACGAAGGATGCAAGAAAATGATATAGTGCTGTCCACAAGATTTTTCTTTAATTTTTCTATTTTAGGAATTATTTTAGTTGTTTTTTTTCTATTTTAGTAAGGTTTTGGTAATGAGATTGATATAATAAGGTCATATGAGAGGAGGGGTTAAAATTAATTTAGAATAGTTTATGACTGTTTTTATGATTTTTTAGGATTTTTTTTTGAATTTTTCTGGGTTTTTTTGGCTTGACCATACATGGGAGGGGTATTTTGGTCCAATTTGATCAAATTCCAAATTTTTTATTATAAATAGGTCACAAAGATCTCATGTACAGGCAGTTAAAGAAAATTTATGAATTAAAGTTGGTTTTTGAAGCCCAAGGTTTGGCTACATCTCTACATCTCTAATGGTTAGGTGAGTTC
>JAOXJP010116727.1:0-13961 GCA_025762735.1 Platanus orientalis | reverse complement strand
TTTGCTTAGATAAAATGGTTTCAAAATTTTATTGATTCCTTAGTTGCAAAAGACCACTTTTTCTAATAAAGATATGCCCCAAATCACAATATGACAGGAAAATATTTTCAATAGAAATCTTTTATTTGCAATTAGATTATTTAGTTTTCTGAAATTCCATTGTGAAATAGTCAATTTATTAGAGTAGTTTCTGTTGATCTTTTATTGAAGTTTCTTTGTTTAATTACTAGCATTGTTTAACATGTCTATGGGACCATAATTTGAATAGTCACAAGTTGTTGGTTCAAAATTGAAGTTGAACACATCGGGCTGGAGACAATCTGGGCTGCAGTTAGTTAGCTCTGGCACAGCTCTTTAGAACTAAAGATAAAGTGTTGTGTATGGCTCATATTGACCTTAAAGACCCAAATTCAAGTGGGTCATCTATCCCGAATCTTCTCCAGCCTAGATGTGTTTAGTGTCAATCAAGCTGATTGGTGAACAAAGTGAATGGCAACCCTTAACCTTTGGTAAAAAATATCTTTTCACTTTTTTTGTCACCTATCAATGCAAAATTGATGTTTGACTGAGGCTGGACACATTCAAGCTAGACGCTATCTAACAAGTTTACATTCATATGGTCAGGGAACCGAAACATGGTGTGTTTGGGTTAAAATTGTCAAAAAAGTGTTCAAATGAAAAAGTAGGCGTCAAAAAAGAGGCACCAAAATATTAAAAAAAAAACACATCAGGTTGGTATGTGGCACAAGTACAAAGGCTTTTTCCATCACAGACAATCATTCTTCTTATGAAACTTTGGGCTGTCAATGAGTTAAGCTTGAGCTCGTTTAGAAGTTAGACTGAGTTGGACAAGGCTTGGCTTGTTGACCCCTTGGCATAACCTCTTTCCTAGATGAATAAAAAAATGCTACTTGGTGCTTGTAATACCCCAACCCCTAATAGATTAAAAAGGGTAACAAAAGGGGTGTTGACTGAAACCATACCACAAAGAAGGAAAACAAAATCTAAGACTAAAATAAAAAAGAAAGAAAGGGGAGGGGGTGAGCTGAACAGATAAGCCAACAGAACCTGCTCTCCAAAAGGGAGTTCCAGATGCATCATCCATCTTACCATTCATGACTCAAGTGGCTTTAGAAATGTTGTATACTTTTATTTTTTGTACTTTATTATTCTTTTTAAATAAAAAAAATTAATACCTCATATATACAATTTAGTGTGAAAAATATAACCCACCGTTATAGTGGCTATTGTAATTGTTAGAAAGTTGAAATCAGTGTTTAAAAACTCGGATTGGTTCAGTGACTTGGAAGTTTGCTGATATGAGTTATCTGAAAGAGGCTCTTGTTCTTGTCATCTGCTTATCTCACGTCTGTTGATTTGAAGGTAGTTCAAGACGCTTTAATAAAATCCCCTTCATTTCCTGAGCTTGAAAATTTGTTACTACTTGGTACTTACAGGAAAAATGGGGTAATCTCTTGACGGCTAGCTGCGCACAGTTGCAGAACAACAAAGAGGTTAGCTTTTTGCTTGTGTTTTCTTTCCTTTATAAAATTTTCATTTCATGAGCTTTGGATTAGTTTTTTATGTTATATTCATGAGTTCAGCTCACTAGATTATAACTATTTATTTTGGCTCCATTTGTTTTGTGGATATAAATAACAGCCAATCAAATAATTTGTAACTAGTGTTTAGTCAGTCATTCTTGAAGTGAGGTAAAATCTGCTAAGTGCAGATTACCATGCATCCTAAAAAAAATTCGGGTTGAGAAACAAAACAGTTTCAGTTGTGGAACAAGAATTCAAATATTGCCTCTTGCTTGTTTCTAAAAATCTAGGGGGGGATCTTCAATGTAAACCATGGATGTTTCAATTTCATTTTGGTATTTGGCTATCTCAAGGAAATTATACTATCCCCTATCCTCTTTGTTATTTTGTTCTTGTTGTTTATTGTTATTATTAATATTATCATCATTTGTTAAGATTAGTTTTTAGTATTACTACTTCTTTACTAGTAATCACAGATAAAAATTTAATTATTTTTTAACATAACTGATATTACTTTCTCTAAACAGGCTCAGGTCGTCAAGAAGAGATGAGAGGAGTAAATTAAAAAAAAAAAAAACACTTTACACAGTGTATTTAAAACGCTGTCTAAAGTTAATTTAATATGGCGTTTTTAAAGCGCTGCAGAAAGTACTTTATGTAGCGTTTTAAAAGCGCTGCATAAAGTACTTTTGACAGCGCTTTTAAGTCTCCACCTTTTCACAACGCAACTCAGAACAGCGCTGTATATAATGATATGCAACGTTTTTTAAGCGCTACGATAGGTGTTTTTCGTTGTAGTTAATACGGCCCTCAATATAGTTTTCCCCATCACCTAATCTTTGCCAATAATTTTATTTATTGTTAATTTGAAAAATTGAAGGGTTAAAGCTCAAATATGATCGTTGTGGTTTTTAGTATATCTTAAATTTTATGATTTTGTACGATTTTCCCTTATTTTAATTAAATTCTAGTTTATAACTAAACTTGACAGGACACGTCAGCATTTCTCACACTCCAGCTAGCGCAAATTTATAGGTGCCATATCAAGTGCACCACACTCCTGATGTGACCACTCAGGAGGGGGAATCAAAAACCTCCAAAAAGTGAATTGATTCCGCCCCCCCGAGTGGTCCCATCAGGGGTGTGGTACATACGATTTCATCCCAAATTTATAGAATTGAAAGGGATGTCTTGGATGAAATGCCCATGTGTGTAAATGTTCACCACCACCCTCCACATGAAAATGTATGCGATAATGAAGTATGGTTGGTCAATGCTGCAGCTGAAGCAGGAAATATAGTCCATGCATGCAATACTCAAGTAAAATCCGCATACACATTGCTGTAAAGCATGCGCAAGCCACTTTTGTGGCGGAAATTGCAATGCTGATGCCTTCATTCGCAAGAAAGCTTAACCAAGATGGGCTCAGCCTCCTGCATCGGCAACTTCAGAAACTGACCTTCCTTCAAAAACACTGCAAATGGTAAAAGAACTATTGAAAGTAGACAAAGGCCTATGCCTTCTCAAAAGCAAAAATAATAGGATGCCGCTACACTGTGCAGCCGAGGTGGGGAACATGGATTTTTTTGCGTGAACTGTTGCCCCAAGTTCGTTGAAGAGTTGACATTTGACAATGAAACTGCTGTTCATCTTGCCGTGAAAAATAACAAGGAGGCCGCGATGTTGTTGCTAAAAGATTGGCTTTTTTTATTTTTTTTAACAATTTCGATTTTGTTTATTACAAGAACAATGACCAGAAAACTGCCGTGGAACTTTCAAATTCAAACGAGGTTTTTTTTTTTTCTTGTTTATGGTTTTATTTATTTTTTGAATTCTTCTGTTGTACGTTATGATGACAAAAAAATTGGAAATATCCATTACATTTTCATTGCACAGATGAGACGGTTGCGGCGTCGGCTAAGTTCGCCAAACCTAGCAGTCAAGATAGCGAAGTACATGGGGTCGGATCGGTTTATTGGCAGAGACAAACAACGGGATACATTATTGGTGGTTATTATTCTGATTGCAACAGTAACCTTCCAGATCGGAGTCAACCTCCCGGTGGTTTTTGGCAGCAGGATGATCCTAAACTCTCCTACCCCTAACTCTCGTCCACCACATATTGTTGGAACGTCAATTCTGGCTACTCGATCTTTTTCATTTCTCGGTTCTATTAAAACTGAGAATTATAGTTTTTCAGTAGTTTCTATTTGGCCGATTAAAGAATTCAGTTCTTAGTGGCCTTTATTTGTCAGCAACTATATGATTTTCCCAGTTGCATATATTACCTTGCTTCTGAGATTTAGTGGGCCAGTAATCTACCTGTTTTAATAGATTCTGCCGTGACTGCTTTATTAAATTCCTACTTTAGGGGCACACAGAATCGTAGTTGTTTTTCCTTTATTCCACCCTCTCGTTAAGTACCTACTTTTTGTTAATTACCTACTTTTTAGAGTTTCTAGCGGAATAAATGTTAGAAGAAAGTTCGCTAAAAGGAAAAGTGTTGAAGTGAAGCAGATGCTACTTGTATACGTGGGCTCTATTGCTGTACTATTATTTCTTTCCCTTATTAAATTTAATGGAATTTATCTTCATTTTTTATTCTCTCTTTTTGTCTCTTTTGGAAAGCGAACAGTTTCTCTGCCACAATTGGGGAGTTACAATATTTACCAACGAACATCAATATTAATTCTCCATCTATAGCTAACCAATTTACAAAATAATAATAATAATAATAATAATAATAATAATAATAATAAAATGCCAAATCAAGCTAATCAAAATAATTATGGACTCAACCCAACATTTTTGCATTTGTATTCATTAGGAATGTAATTAATAGAAGAATCAAATGGAGTTGTCTCTTTTTATTTATAAATCCTTGTTTGATAGGATTTCTATTTGGATGAGATTTGATGAAAGGGAGTGAGATTTTTGTTTGTTTGAGGAATTGTAATTTCTTTATTTTGGTGGTTTATTTGTTTTTGCAGTTGTTTTGATTTTTTATTTCCTTCTTCACTGACTTGGTGAGGTTGTTTGTATTTTTTTCTTTTTTCATTTTTTAATAAAATTTGATTCTTATCTCTAAAAAAAATGAATGTAATTAACAAACTGAATATTTTGAATTGACATATTTTCGATTTAGCAAATTAACCTTGTGAGCTTAACCAACTGATTTCAACAACTTAGGGTGTATTGGGATTTACGGAAATGGAATTGGTCTTAGAATTCAAACTCTACAGAATTGAATTCCTTAGAATTGAATTCTATGGATTTAGAATTCTGCCATTTGGATGCATATATATATATAGGAGGAATTAGAATTCAAAATTTTCAATTCCACGGTTTGGATGCATAAATATTTTTATGAAAATGGAATTGGAATTACTATAATTAATAAACAAGCACTAATGATCTAGTTCATGTTCCTAGTTCATTCCACATTCAATTTAATATAATCAATACTTGTATGTGTCAAATAAAATATACACCACAAAATTCAAATAGTTATACATGTCCAAAATAATAAGAGCTTTATTTGTTTATGTTAAAATTAAAATAGCCACCCAAAATTTGTTTATATCAAAATAAAAAACTAATGATCCCAAAATTCAAAGTTTTCTACTTCAAAATAAAAAATGTTATTAGTTCTAAACTAAATGATAGCCTAGTCAAAAGGACGGCTAAGAATCAATAATATCCAACTCTTCTTTTTCCCATCGGAAGACCCTTCAACATATAGAATTTTATAACAGTTCCATTCATTAACCTTTGACATACATCTAAGTGTTGCATTTCATTGAGATCTAACACCTTCGAGACCTCTTCATAAATTTTCATAGGATCAACTAGTTCCTTTTGTGCCTTACATGATTCTATGTATTTTTCTAGTGAATTAGTCATCTCTGCTAGTGAAGAAGACATAAAATCTGTTCTTCCCTTCTTCTTTAAGTTCAAATCAATAGATGTGGATGAAGTTTGTGCCCGTATTTGTGCTCCTAGTGTGGGGTGGTTAATACCTTCAACATTTATATCTTTAGGACCCAAGGAGCTTGAAACAAATTCTATACCGTTAACATCTTCCTCTGCTATAGATTCTTCAACATCAATTGTTGTCTCTGCACCTTCTCCATTCACTCTATCTTTCCCACACAACAAAACTATTTCATCCTAATTTCATATGCATTTGTTACGGTAAGGGCTACATCAGGACATGACTAAGAAAAATATAAGACAACATGATTAGTAATATAATCACATTAAATAAATATATTAAGGAATATAAAAATTTAATGCATTATGTATTGTATACCTTAACATAAGCATCCCACACATTAAGGTCATCCACTGTTACCACTTTCTTTGTGCTATCTCAAGTGAACCCACTTTGTTTGATAATCTTGCTAACAGTAGCATAGTGTTTTCCCCAACTCTTTAGCCTATTTTTTTATTTTATTTTTATTCAGAGAAAGATTAAATCTTGCATTTAAGGCATTCACAGCAGCTATGTATGTAACTGGTTTCCATCCTACATCCGCTTTGTGTCCCATGTTCATTTGATCGATGATGAAATTTGCCAAAACACTGTCCATTTCATCATTCCATGAAAGATAATTTCTTCCTTTGCCACTTCCATTTGCTTTAGACTGGCTTATAGTGTTCTCCATGCGTACAAATTTGAATCATAGATTCTTTTATACACAATTTCATATTCATAAATTTAAGAAGCACTACTATTAATAAATCAATAAACACAAATAATTAAGACAAACTTAAATCTCAATTTAACTTATAATATCATTCAAAAAAGATCAAAACAAATTACGATAATCACAAGCAACCTCATAATAACATTGTCTATCACAAGCAAACAATAAAAAAAGTACAAAAAAAAAAGATTTAACACATCAACTTTATTTTCAGTATAGGCCTTTCATTAAATAATATTATCTTAATGGGTCTGGCCTCATTGAGCCTGATAATCATCAAACATGGACATAGCTAATGTGTTTTGAAATGTCATCCAATTAGCAGTAACTTGGATAGTTGTGATATCAACCTCAGCATTATCCCCAATTTCTTGTACTTGTGCATTCTCTAATTCACGATCCACATCTCCTAATAAGCATTCATCTAACAGGTCATCATGTATGAAGTTGTGAAGGATGCAACATGCATTGATTATTCAGATTTGTGTTTTCACATCATAGAAACTAGCTATCCGTAGTATACTCCATCGTTTCTTTAATAACATAAATGCTCTTTCAATCACGTTTCTCGCAACTGAGTGCCGAAGATTAAATAACTCATAGGTGGTTGGAGTAATTCCCCTTTATTCATTGAGATGATATTGTGTTCCACAATGAAGAGCTAACAATCCTGATCCATTCGTATATCCCGCGTCGGCAATGTAGTATTTATCTATAAGATGAAAATATTATGATTTTAGTTATTTTTTATAGGTATAACTATAATATTAATAATACAAGGTAAATACATACCCGATGGAATGTGTAGGCGATCATGCCTACGTAATATATCTCGCAACACTTGAGAATCTGATGCAGATCTCTCCCACCCAGGTAGTACATAAATAAACTTTAAATTAGGATCACAAACTCTTAATACATTCGTACTTATATCATGTTTTCTACTCTGATATCTAGGTTGGTCTTCCATTGGTACAGTTAATGAAATGTATGTTCCATCAAGTGCTTTAAAAGAATTCTAACAAATACAATAAAATAGTCAATGTGGTGTGAAACAAAGTATCAATATCAATGCATTAAAATTTTCAAGTTAAGCGTTCAAGTACCTCAAACCATTTCTACTTTTCGATGTCTTTCTCATTATGGTTTGGTTCATGCAATCTTAAGAAATCTTTACTCAGTCGAAGTACAGCTCGCAACACACTATTGAATTGCCTACTTACCTTTTCCCCCGAGTGACTATAACAACATTTGATCATACTATTTTTTAGATGGTGGGCAAGAATATGTAAAAACATAGCCACAACTTCTTCAATTGTAACATTTCTTGTTGTCACCAATTTACCCCTTTCAACCAAGAGCTTACACAATCTCCTAAATCCTTGCTTTGTAACACGTAGTTATTCAATGCAAGTCGATTGTTTTTCATTATATAAACTGTTTAAGAACTTTCACCTCTCTTCATCCCTATTGGTTGATGGTTCTTTCAACATATTGTTGGTATGGTATTGTGTTGCAATCATTGCTACAACAAAAGAAATGTATCACAAGATGACAATCATTTCCTCCTCATTAAGCCTTTTTTGTTCATCTCTCATACGTTTCTAGCTATTATGTATCAATGAAAAATCCATCCTGTTACCCGCCATTTCTGTTTACATATTCATCTTTTTGTTTAATAATATATTCATAAATATTTCAAAGTTAAATTATATAGCAAATATTATAAAGAACATATAGAAATTGTAAATAAAAAAAGTGTAAAAATTTTAAAAGAAAAACAACAATATCAAGCCAAAGATATTAGTGTGACAACACCCAAACTTCTTTCATTCTTGTGATGCACTTGATTTTCATCGGCAAATTTGGTTTCTTTCTGGTTTCAAAATTTTCAGTTGGTTTTCATTCATTGTTTACTTGGAATCCTTCTCTTGAACACAACTCATAAACCATATTTACCTTAATCTATTACTCACCGGTAGATTACCAACCATTAGATTTTCATTTAAATTTTAATGTAACCTTTTTTTAAAAGTTTTTAATAGACAAGAAAAGAAAATATAAAACCACATAAAGGCATAATAATATAAGAAAACGTATTATATCATTGTGGGTCATGTTCTATGCTAATATTTTATTAATTTATAAAGACTTAACTAAGTTTGTTGTAGGGGTGTCAATGTTTGACATGACCCATGAACCCGACATGAACCCAACACGAAATAAATAGGTCAGGGTTAACTATAAACATGTTCCAAATCAAAGCGAGTCAACCCACTTTGACACAACAAAAATCTGACCCACCAACACAAATTACCATATAACCCACGAACCCGACACAAACCCAACACGAAATAAATGGGTTGAGTTTGGGTTGAGCCATAGTCGCATATCTTTATCTTGACACGACACAAACCCGACCAGCCAACACGAATTGCCACCCCTAGCTTGTTGGGAAAAAAAATTAGGTGAGAATGAATCTTGTGAGAACTGTGAAAGTGGCATCAGGGTGTGGACACATCAGCGCCTAAAGTGATAAGTCCCACCCAAAAGTGTAAATCATTTTTCGGTACTGATGCATCAACCCCTCTAGTGTCGTTTGCACAGTTCTCACAAGATTCGTTTGCACATAATCCGAGCCCAACCTACACTGTGCAATTAGCTACATTTTTTGGCTTTTGTTTTAATGTGAGAACAAGGATAGAAGTTTCATATTCCAGTGGTTTAGTTAGTTTAATTAGGCACAACACAACCTGTTACCTCAGATCATCAATTAAGGCTTACCTAACGCTGTAACTTTGACTGCCCTACCTGCCTGACTTGAAACAAAGTCTATGCACTGACGACGAGCATGCCGGCCACTCCATTTGCGACGGCCGGTTAATCTGGTTGCTTCATTAATTGAATTAGTTTGCAACTACACCACTTTTTAACACTTCAATCTCGACAAATATTGGTTCATAAGATCATGCTGTCTTGTGGCAGGCAAAAATGGAGCCATCTGCCTGTGGTAAAAAGATTTATTTTATCTGACATCGTTAATTTAGAGAACTATTAAAGAGCCCAAAACTGGCTCAGTATTCTTAATCCAAATAATCTCGTGCATGGACCAGCAAGGCGGACTGAAAACAACTTCATTAATTGGCTGCACCCGCAAACAATAAAGGAAGAAAATGTTCTGTGATGAAAAAGTGTCAAGTGTGTATGGTCAATGTGAACTGATATGTATCGTGTTCGGGGTTATAAAAGTCCAAAAAACATGTTACGTGTTCATATGAAAAAATACATGTTCAAAAACAGACACCAAATTCAAGAATCCTTCATGCGTCAACCAATGACATGACATGCTAATAGAGGTTTGTGTCAACAACACAGGCAATCATTTTCCAACAATAAAACGGATAGTCACCACTTACTCATTGGAAGATAAATTTAATCCTCCCATTCTTTAAACTCCAAACTTGAAACATAAGGACATGGTTTTAAAACTCGGAATCGGAGTTTGAATCGATCTTGACCGATTTCCAAGTTGGATCGGTTGATTCGGACCGATTTCGAGTTGACTCGGTCGATTCAGTGCAAAAAAAAAAAAAAAAAAAACCTTAAAAAATATTTTAAATTCAAAATTTAAAAAAATAAAATAAAAATTATAAATTTAAAACCGATTCTCAAGTTGGATCGATCGATTCTAACCAATCCACAGTCGGATCAGCTGATTCTCGAGTTGGATCGGTCGAGTCAAAACAAAACCCAAGTTGACCCTTAAAATCATATCGGTCTCGGCCGATTCTAAGTTGGATCGGTCGATTCGACTTAAAATTGGTCGAATTTTAAAGCCACACATAATGAAACCAGTGAGAACACACACACATACTCAAATCTTTATTACAAAAAGCTTCTAAAATAGCAATTTTCTAAATTCTTTAATATTGTCGTCGAAAAGAGATGTATAGATGCTAAGATCAAGATTAAGAGTCATTGAAGTTGAATGATCAGACACTAACGCTCAATTGTCCAGGATGGGAAAATGTTTCAAATTCAACCCGAGATGCAATCAAGTATACGATCCAGCAAAAAATTCAAGTGGCCAAAATGTTTGACCTGAAATGGCATTCAACCTGACCGAATGTTGAATAGGGTTTTTAACCGCGAGGTTTCACGTAATCACATAAATCATCATTATGTTTGTGTGATTGTTGTTTTCATTATTATTATTTTCTTCTATTTTGTTGCATATGAATTATGAACTCCAAATCTAGGTTTCCACACATTAATCCATATCTACGTCAACACATTTATTTTTTTGGACAAAAGAAATTGAAAAAACCCAACATTACTTGGTAGGACATCCTTGTTTGATTAATTTTACTTCACTTGATAAAGAAGTTTAGATCCAATCCAGTGCAGAGTCGAACAGCAAGAAGGACGTGAACCAATGGAATCAAGACACGTTAAAAGCTATCAAGGATACTATTCCTGATAAGGGCGTTATAGTAAATACATATTGTACGTACAAAATACAGGTATACTGCCATTAAAAGCGTACCCAGGCGCCTACCTTGGGACCCGTAGTCTTTCCGAACCTAACTCTGAAACCAGAGAAGCAACATCTTGCGGACCTATTAAATCCTTTCCAGACAACTTTCATACCTGTATATTTGACAGAACTACTCTTTATCACCTTTGTAATAGCTGCCACCCACCTTTCCTTCCTCTACTTACATTTCACACCAAACCAAACAACTAAAACCTCCAAAGAAACCAAAGGAAAAAAAAAAAAAAAATGAAAATGATCAATCACAGTAACACTAATCACTTTCTTTCATCTCTTCCATCTTTCAAGAAATGAAAGAAGTAATACAAATCAATAGATATGCTTCTTTTTTTTTTTTCACAGTTATTTTTGTTTTACTTTCCACTTTTCTTCTCCCCTTTCTTTTTGTTCCTTCTTATTCTCTTTATTATAATTCCTTGCTCTTTCTCTCTCTCTCTCTCTCTCTCTCTCTCTCTCTCTCTCTCTCTCTCTTACCAAGCTTTTAATGGGTATCGATGGATGCAATCGTTCCATGGATTTTCAGCTTCTTTACTCAAATTTCCAAGCGATTTCCACACGAGGCTGCATACCTTAAACCCGGTTCCAAACGCCAGCATCCACATCCTATCACCTTTCTTCACCCTCTCTTTGGCTTCAAAATAAGCCAACTCGTAGAAGACTAGACTGCTGGACGTGTTACCGAATCGGTGCAGACACATCCGAGCAGGCTCAGTTACCTCGTCACTCAGACGCAGAACTCGAGCCACCTGCTCGATCACTGCCTTCCCACCCGTGTGAATACATATGTGTTCCAGTCCTGTTGTGAAGTCTGGCACGAAGGGTTTCGAGTCGCCACGCGATAGCATAGACGCTAGCACCGAGTAAGCATACAAAACGAGTTGACTCACTGGGAGAACTCGTGGGGCAAGCAATTTGATGTGCTCTCGCAAGCCCACAGCTGCGACTCGAATCAGGTCCTTCGTGAGTGAAATCCCAACAGTACCCTTATCGTCTTCTTGTTGAAACGCTGCCGTGTAGGCTCGGTCGTCGGCACCATGGTGGGTCCTGAGAGAGTGAACTAGTTCCATCTTGGCATCTCGGCGGCGACTTGGGTCGTTTGTGATCATTGCAGCGGCGCAACCGACGCGAAAGATGCAGTTGGTGACGAGCATTGATCGGTCATCGCCAAAGTACCAATTCAAGCTGATGCTCTCCGTGACAACTACGAGTGCGTACCTATAAAAATACATGTTAATTATATTAACCTAACCACTCAAACAACTTTAGGGTTTTTAGGAGAGACGGTTAATTTCCTTAAATAAATAATAAGATGGTATCATTAAAGGTTTTAAGTCGCGAGTTCTAATCCCCATGGATGCAATTATTCTCCTGCACCCTTAAAGCCTTAATGGTCATTAGACCTCATTTCGAGGTCCAAACTGGCAGAAATACAGTTTTCAGGTTTTGACTTTCTAACCATGATCTAACCCCTAATCATGATCAAGCGTTAGATCTCAAGTCTGCACTTTCTGCCCAATGCCTGATCATGCAAATAGGTACAATTAGGGGTTGACATTTGGTCATGGCCAATCACGATCGCTAGATCTTGATCTGTCTCAAGGGATAATTGCTTGCTTAATGTAAGAGTACCTGATATTTTTACTGCTGCCCAATAGCTTTGCGGCTAAGTCAATTGACATGACACCAGAGCTACACCCCATACCACTCAAGTTGAAGGTTTTGATGTCTGGTTTGAGCTTGTAGCGGTTGACCAGGAGGGATGAGAGGGAAGGAGCCGGGGAGAACATGCCACATGCCACAATCAAGATATCGATCTGAGATGGGTCCACCATGGTTTTGGAGAAGAGTGAATCAACGGTTGAGAACATGCCTTCCTCGGCTTCATGGACGGCGGATTCTAGCTTGGCCTCGTAGTCTGTTTGGAAGAGGAACTGGGGTGCGTAGGTTTCGTTCCCTAGCCCGGATTTGAGATATATGCCACGCATGAACTCCTCGCTCACAGTGGTGAAGCGCTTACTCCGGCGCACGAAATACTCACACACTTCGTAACTGCACTTGCGGTCGAAGTCAGGCTTAAAGCAGGAGTAGTTTAGTAGGAGGACGGGGCGTGGACGGGTGGAGAGGTAATAGAGGATGGAGATTAGTAGGCACCAGGTGCATGATAGAGAGAGTGTGAGGTTGTGGGAGAGAAGGTGGAGGAGGTAGGAGAATGGGGTGCCGGATAAGAGGGTGTGGGCGAGGAGGGTTAAGGTTAAGAGGGCAGCAAAGGAAGCCTGGAGGAGCTGGATATGTGTGAGAGGTTTCATGTCTGCTTTTGCTTAGTTGAAGAGTTAGTGCAGGTTGGAGATGGAGGGGTTGTAATGGTCCCTCTTATATGTTGGTCTGTAGATGAATGAGAAAAGGATGAGTGAATCGTTTAGAATAGTAGTAGTGTAAGCTTTGAATAGATGGGTTTGATGTGTTTTTATACAGAGAGAGAGAGAGAGAGAGAGGCATTGAAGGTTCACCAGCTTGCATTCATAATTAAATGACCTACTTGGGGGACTAATAATGTGGGTAAGTTTTGAAAGGAGAAACAGAGATCGACCTACTTCATGAGCTAATAATGTCAGTGTGGAGAGAGAGAGAGAGAGAGAGAGAGGTGTATAATTAAAAATTAATGCTGAACTATGGGAAGGTTGTTCTTTTGGAATGCTAAATACTTGCATGAGAGGAAACAATTACAGTTTGAAGGGATTTCAAACTGTAGATGCGAGGGAATGTCTACAACTTGAAATCACTCAACAGTTCAAACGGTCATATCGTAACCACGAATATTGAGTTTGTAATTCAAATCTTGAGGGTGTCAAATCACAACAATATTTGTGGCTATGATACTCAGTAGAGGGACTTTCGAGCTGTAGACAATTCCTATGCATATATGACTCGTTAGTCAAAGCAAATTCTCTACTGCACGTTAAAGAGCGGCATCATTTGTACTGCATATAAAGAAGGCAAGTTGTACAATGCGAAGATGCCAACTTGTTAGGGGATGATATGTATGCACCACACCCCTGATGGGACCACTCGGGGGGAGGGGGGGGCGGAATCAATTCACTTTTTGGAGGTTTTTGATTCCCCCTCCTGAGTGGTCACATCAGGAGTGTGGTGCAC
>JAOXJP010116716.1:0-13962 GCA_025762735.1 Platanus orientalis | reverse complement strand
CTTGGATTCCATCGACAAAGAATCAAAGGTTTACTCTTTTTGTAAAAGAGTGTAAAATCAAAGAGTTGTATTCCATTTATTTATTATAAATATTCATTTATTGAATTTTTTACATATTTTTCGTGTTGTGGATTTACACACGAAATTTGTAATTGAAATCCACTAACTTATTACATCATTTTAATTAAAATCAAAATAACTAAACTGAAACAAGTCTGTAACTAAAATAACTTAATCAATGTCTCATAGCATAAAGTGAATCCATCTAACACTCCATCATCTCAAATCTATCTTTAACCTACTCTGCGATCTCCTCTTCATCTGTAATATCAAATTGGGGTAAGCTTGATAAACTCAATAAGAAAACATTAAACTAAGGAGCACTAGATAAATACTTAGCATGAATAAAAAACAAAATAGATAGTTGCATGCTTTTAACAAAATATGAAACTGAATAATCTAAACATATAACGAAACTGAACAAAATAGAATGTATAAATCAGATGTATAAGCCAATACAGATAATAGTTACACCATTTAATCCCTGATGAAAAGGGTTGGTCACGCACATCATTTAATTCCCGATGAGAATGGCTAGGCACACCCATTTAATCTCTAGTGAGAAGAGTCAGACACACCATTTAATCTCCGGTGAGAAGAGCCAAACACACCATTTAATCTCTGGTGAGAAGAGAGCATGAACAATTTACACCATAAACCAGGTGTGATAGGTATCATCAAATATCTCCATTGATGACAAAAGATAGCTTATAACAGAAAACATTACCTAATAGTAGTACAAAACATAAAACAAATAGTAACAGAAAGTAAACAGATTCAATAGTAGTACAAAACATATAACAAATAGAGATGCTTGTTCTACCTACGCACAAAACTAAAGTACATCTTTACATATCAGATTTTTCAATAACAATTAAAAGTATATGACATTTAAATCTGAAAACAAATATGTAGAGATCTTACAAAACAAGGAAAATTGTCTCTAAGATCCTAAGAGATCAAAACCAAAACTAAGATCACTTATGTTCTTCAAAACAGAAAACCCCTCTTTAAAACAACGGTTTAAAAACTTCAACCATATCAAAACTAAAACAAAACAATTGGAATACTTGTAGAATGTTAATCAAAACATTTTAAAACCTAGGAAACTCACAAACAAAACACGGTGTTTGTGTGTTATTGCAAAACAATTTTTTTCCTTTACAAAACAAGCTTTCGGTAAATCAAAACAATGAAACACAATTCAAAGTCCTTTAAAAAATGGATTCAAAACAATAGAGTAACAAAGATCTATGAACCTAAGATTAAAAACAAAACAATACTTTACATATTTTCTTACAAAACCGATTTTCTTGTTGCAAAACATTAAAATCGGAGCAAAACAATCAAAATACTTTTCAAAACAAGATTAATAAGGCTTTAGAAATCTATGAGATCAAAACAAAACAATGTTTACATGTTCTCTTACCTCTTAGCTTGTAAAACCATTCCTAAGCTTTTGTTCTTCAAAAAATCCACAAACTCTTGCAAAACTAACATTTTCCTCTTTCTTTCTCTTTCTCTTGCTCTTTGAAGTTTCTTTAGGGTTTCTAGGATCAACTAGGTTGAAACTTATCAATTTATAAACTCCCGAGGGTGTCCCCACACTTTTTAGTTCTCCCAATTAATCAGTCCGAAGCCTAACTTTTTTGAATTTTTTTTCTTCTGTTTTTTCCATTGCCCACTAATTTTCTTGTATCTTTTTTGTTCGAACTCTGTTTCACTCACCATTTGTTTTGTTGAGCTTTAGACTTCCGTGTCTATCTAATGACATGAAGTTTGCTCACATGTTATTCCTGCATTTTTGTTGTGGTGTCTCTAAATTTATGCCAAATTATAGATCAATACATGTGCATTTAAATGTTCTGATTTTATGCGGAACATATATATCATGTGTGTATGCTATAAATATGACATGTGTGCAAAATATGTGTGAACATGTACAGAGTGTTTCATTTTAATACTCTATATGAAACATGGGATTTCTTGTAATTGTACTTATCATTTCAACAACAAATGATATATTGAGTATAGTACAATGCATCAAATTCATTAAATTACCTACTAAACTAATATATTTCAATTGGGAGACACATTATCCACTTCTACCATATCTTTCTTTGAATGAATGCTAAGATCATAAGGAGTACAACTAGGTTTACAATCTAAATAATCAAACTTTGTAAGCAATTTCTCAAAATAGTGTGCCTAGACCATGATTATTTAATGTTTGATTTCAAGTATAATTTATGCTTCACCCATATCTTTCACATTAAACTTAGAAGATAAAATTGCTTTGTCTCTAATACACAATTTAAATTGATCCAAATATAAATATATCATTCAAATATAAACAAATAATAACACATATTATCATCATATTTGCTATAAATACATTTATCCTAATCGTTAGTTTTAAATCCAATAGATAAAATAGCTTCATCAGAAAATTTATGCCACTATTTAAGAGCTTGTTTAAGTCTATACGATGACTTAATTAATTCACAATTAAACTTTATTTCTTGTCCTTCTATTACAAACCCCTTAGGTTGGTACATATGTATTTCTTTCTCAAGCTCACCATTTAAGAACATTGTCTTGATGTTCATTTGATGAATTATTAATTTGTAGATAGATGCTAATGCTACTAATACTCGAATAGAAGTTATCCAAATTAATAGAACATAAGTATCAAAATAATTAATTATGGGCTTTTGGTCAAATCCCTTTGCTATATATCTCACTTTAAATTTATCAATGGTTCCATCGGATTTTAATTTCCTTTAGATATCCGTTTACATCCAATAGCTTTAGATCCAAGAGGTAAATTTATTAATTCATAAGTATTATTTGCCATTGTTGAATCTATTTCATCATTGATAGCTTTTCACCAAAATGTTGAATCTAGTTATTTTATAACCCTATCAAAAGTTGTAGGGCCATTTTTCTATCAAAAATGTATAGTAGTCAAGGTCTATGTTAGTTTCATTCATAACTCTTTTACTTCGTCTAGGTACAAATTCTTTATCATTATTTATATCACTTTTATTAATTTTTTTATATTTTATATTTGATTTTTATATTCATTAATTTTAATATTTTTAAATAAATCCACATCTCTAGAAATTACAATACTATCAATATTAATATCTATAAATCTATAGGTTCTTCCATCGTAACTTAAAAATGCACAAAAATTTGTTTTAGGTCTTAATTTAGGTTGGTTGAGATTTATTTATTTTTCTTATTTTGCATAACATCCATAAATTCTTAACTAATTAATATTTGATTTTTTATTTTTCCATAATTCATAAGGGGTAATATTAATTTTCTTTCGAGGTTCCTTATTTAAGTATATAACATGTCGTATGTAGTGCTTCGCTCCATAAATTTTATGATAATCCAAAATTTATCAACATAGAATTTATCATATCTAATAATGTTCTATTTTTACATTCAACTACTCCATTTTAATGTGGAGACCGTGGTGCACCCATATATTGAATTATTCTATTTTCTTTATACAAAATTGAAAATATAATGGAATTATGATCTCCTTCGCGATAAATCCTTATGCCTTTTTTTATTTAATTTATTTTCAAAATCAGATTTATAATTTTTTAAAATTTTTATAATACCTCATCTTTAGTCTTAATTAAATACACATATGTAAATCTATAAAAATCGTTAATAAATATTACAAATTATCTCTTTCCACTTCTTGTTAAGATTCAATTGAGATCACAAACATCTATATGAATTAAATCTAGCAACTCATTTTTTTCTTCCTTTGTGCATAAAAATGGTTTTCTAGCAAACTTAGCTTAAAAACAAATGTTTTATTTTTTTAATACTGCTTGTAGAAATTAATTATAATTTAGCTATGTTTTTAATAGAATTAAAATTTAAATGTCCTCATCTTGCATGCCACACATCAAGAAGGTTAATCAAATAAAAAACAAGAGAAGCATATTTTATTTCCTTTATTTTCAACTTAAACATCTCATTCATGGAATAACCTTTGCCTACAAAGGTCTTGTTCTTCAATAAAATAATTTTGTCGGATACGATAACCACCATAAAACAATGTTTGTTTAGTAAACATCTAGAAACGGGGTTTTTCTTTCTTCTTTTTTCAAACTTCATACATATGAAGCACATCCTTCAACGTTATAGTTTTTCCCGAAATAAACTTCAGCTCGACATCACCTTTTCTCATTACTTTGACAATAGCCAAATTACCCATAAAGAGTTAAATTCCAATACCTATCACCTCATAGGTTTTGAAAGTGGTTCTGTTATTAGAAATATGGTGAGTGGCTCTAGTATTAATCCACCACCCCTTCTCATTTCCTAAAATATTTACCTTGGTCGCAATGACTTCATAGGTTTTGAAAGTGGTTCTGTTATTAGAAATATGGTGGGTGGCTCTAGTATTAATCCACCACCGCTTCTCGTTTCCTAAAATATTTACCTTGGTCGCAATGACTACTAGGTTTTCTTTAGTCATATTAACTTTATTTTAGGATTTATTTGGTATCGGCATTCTCTTGCAAAATGACCAAATTGTCCACATACATAACAAACAATCCTTTTCTTATCTACAAAGCCACTTTTCGAATTTTTTAGAGTGTTAGGTTTGAAAAACTTCCGAAACTGTGGTCAATTAGATTGATCAAATGATGTTTTTTTCATCTCACTTTTATTTTACACAATATGAGCTTTGGATTATAACTCTTGTCATCTCTTATATATATATATATATTGGAGTTTAGACTTTTTTCAATTACGAGGTGTTGTACAAGTTCATCTATGCTCATCCCCTCCTTTCATGCTTCAACTTATTGTGGTAATCTTTTTAAGAGAGAGATACCATAGCTATAAGCACTCTTATTTGGAAGATTTTATCAACTTTTATTCCTTGACCAGTAATTTGATCCAAGAAAACTTGTAATTTATGATTGTAACAAGGAATTAGTCTATCATTGGTCACTTAAAAATATATATTATTATCAATAAGAAACTTTTTGTATACTTACGTATTTAGTATTTATTTTTCCTCCAATGGATAAGGCTTTAAGGGAATGTATGTGACTTTAAGTGATGTAAACAAAAAATGGATTTTTCTACTACCTGATTTTAAAATTCCAAGCCATTGAATCAATCCAAATGCAATGGTTCTTAAATCGGTGCAATGATTATTGCCATGAGCAGTATGATCTTGATATGAATTAAAGTCTTAAAATTACAGGAAAATTAAGAGGGTCGCAAGAATTGTTTCTGCTCAAAGGTGAGGGTATGTGCACACTTTCTTCTAGATTTTAATCATCCCTTCTTGGTGCAACATAGTTTAGATGATTAAGTCTCTAAGTTGCAATCAAGCTATAATATTTTGTGTTGTACCTTGCTTGAACTCACAAAATGCAACTATTACCACACACACAATGCTAAGAAAAAAGTTTTAAAGTGAGCCCAATATAAATTTTTTCAATATAAGATTACCCAAATCATAAGAATAACCTTTGTTGTAAATCAAAACCAATCCAAATCATCTATTTTTTTTTTTTTTTAAGAGTGCAAATTTTATTAGGGATTGACCACTACACTCACAATGTACGAATTGGTGTGTATTAAAAGTGTTTTATTTTCATTAGTTATAGTTGTCAATGTTAACAAAAAAATCAATCACTTTTAATTTATTTTATTTCAAACATTTGTATTTATAAAAATTAAAAATTAATTTAATGCTTTAAGTTTTAAAACCATTTTTTATTCAATGTGTGCAATTGAATGTTTGAAATAATGATCTTTCAAAAAAATAAGATTTAATATAATATTATTAATGCATGGTAACGATTACTCCAATAATATATCATTTTGAATTTTTTAAAATACTGACAGTTACAACATGGTGGAAGAAGAAGAAGAAGAAGCTTTACTCGAAGCTTAAAAAGCTTAAAGAATATTTCAAAGAGAAAGCTAGAGCTTTCTTTTTAGTCATCAGATCTAACGGAAGGGATTGGTCTCTTGATCATAGGATCAAAGTGATATTTACACTTATTTGTGGCCCACGAGGAACCATATGAAGGTCAGGTCTCATGCATGTACGGTCTTGTAAACAATGACGTTGTCATGGCATGCAATTGAGATAAATGATTTAAATTCAACAATTACAGCAAAGGGTCTACAATACAAAGTACAAACATACATGATAATTTTTTCAACAATACCCGTCAAATAGAGAACAGGAGTTGAAAATCCCACCATGCCTCGTAGAACGCCACGCGGCCCACGCACCGCGGGCACAACTCCTCACCAAACTCCATAACGGGAACGTGAGCGGGTGTTGAGTTCGAGGGAGTTTTGAAGTCCTCTGAGCCCTAGATTTCCCGCACGCGGGCAAACCTAACATTCCACGTTTCTTCTCCCCTTTCTGTCTCTCTCTCTCTCTCTGCAGCTCCCTCTCCCTGGTCTAAGCCATAAGCTATGGGTGCTGTCTTTCAACTATTTAGATTGAGATTTTTTTACATTTTTGAGAGAGAGGAACAAACGGGGAGAGGTGGTGATGCTGGTTTAATTCTAGGGAAAGTTGAATGGATTCTTCTTCTTCTTCTTCTTCTTCGTCTCATTCTCTCACGTTCTTTGATTTCCTCGATCGAATGCGACATCCAGCTTCGCAGGATCTAGTTCGCTCCATCAAAAGGTATTCCAATTTTCTGAGCTTCTTTCTTGTTGCTCCCTCTCTTTCAAAATTTAATTGCAATACGGTGATTCTGCGTTTATGTTATACACCAAGTTCATTTATCCCGAGTTGTTCATTAATTGTTGGTTTTTGTTTTAATTTGGGCCATTTTGTACACATGAAGCTAAGTTGTTTGCATTCATGGATCATCCCCCCAAAAAAAAAAAATCGGGTGCCTGTTCAAATTCAGTTACATTAGCGAGAGAATAATTTATTGTGAGTTTATTTGTTTTCTCCTTCGTTGGAATTGATATGATTTTGATATTATGAAAGGCATTGACTATGGAAAACAGAAGATATGAACATATGAAGCAGAATTTGAGCCAAAGTGTCAAGTTTTGGCTATTGTATATGAGACAACCAGTCGGAGTAATTTGGATTCATTTTAGGGTTTAACAGCATCGGTATAAAAGGTTGACTTGATTTCTCTCGTATCAAGGCTAATCAGGGTTTCAAAGGCCACATTCCTGTTTTGTTTTTTTCAGAGGTAAAGAAATAATTTATTCAAGGAAACAAAGCAGTAGAAATTACAAAGATAAGGATCACTGCAAAAGTGATACCGAAATATAAATATCAAGATCAAGCATTCCCATTACCGAAGAAAATTACAACTTCTCACACCATAAGGCATGCCATTCCAACTCTTCAAAATTAGTCCAAACCGAGGCCCACTCAAAGAGAGTATTATATATAAAGACCACCAAATCATCATGACTTCGAAACTTATCCTCAATGATCCTGTTATTTCTTTCCTTCCCCCAGTAAAGCATGCCAAATGGATTGGGAAAACTCCAAAACCACTAATCCACATACCCGTGATCAGCTCATAAAAGATCATTGGAAAAACCCAGGAAATTTGAAGATGACAGAGGAAAAAATTCCACACTACTTTAGCTATAGGACAATGAATGAAAAGATGACTTACCAATTCCTCATCTTCCATGCATAGGAAACATCTATTAGCCAAGTTCCAACCTCTATCATGAAGATGATTAAGGGTTAGAATTTTATACAAGAAGCTATTCCAAAGAAATAATGAGACTCTTGGGGGAAAACCCGAGTTCCAAATGCCTTTATGGGGAATCAAAATCTTTGGAAATTTGGCTACTTAACATAAAAATGATTTAGAAGTGAAGCAGCCCTTTCGATTTAGCTTCCAACTCCACCCATCTTCACTGTCAGTAGTAGGATTAAGATTACCTTTCCTAGCTCCCAATTATTTGGGTCTCTTCTCAATCTTGGAACCCAAATCCTTTTTTTAACATCATAACCATTTGCCATTGAGGCTTGAGAGTCCAAATGCAGTCAAAATATATTTGAGAAGGTCTCCTTCGGAGGCGCTTCCCCCCACCCACAAGTGACATCTAGAATCTGATGTTTTCCCGAAACCTAGTTTAAATCTAATACACTTCCAAGAATCCGTCATTGAGATTATAGATTTATAAATCCCACTGGCTACCGTCATGTCTTCTCTTGGCCTCTTTGGATTCTCAACATGATTTTTCACTAAATCTAGCCACCACAACACTATGCCATAAACTGTCTCTCTTCATCCTGAATCTCCAAAGCCATTTAGCAAGTAAAACCTTATTATGGATTCGAATCCTACTAATGCCTAGACCACCATTGATTATTGGTCTACAACAAGTAATTTAATCTAGCAAATGATATCTGTGGTGGTCGGGTCCATCATCCCAAACAAATCTCCTAAACATAGCCTCTATTCTATTAACCATAGATGCCTGAATTGTGAACAAAAATAAGAAATAGTTCGGCATGGCAACCAGGGTTGTCTTAACCAAAGTCAATTTTCCACCTTTTGTCAAGAAAGGAGTTTTCTAAGACTCAAGTCTAGATGATATCTTTTCAATAGGCGGTTCCCACAAAACCTATGATTTGTATCTTGCACTCAACGGGATACCTAAGTATGTAGAGGGAAGACAACCCATTTTGCACCCTAAAATCTAAGCCAGACTCTCAATATCACATTATTTACCCACTTGAAAAATCTTGCTCTTAGCCAAATTGATCTTTAAACCCGAAACCACCTCAATGCATCCAATGATACATTTGAGGTACCCCGGTTGTCTCACATCATCATCCAAGGATGCATTTGAGGTACTACAGTTGTCTCACATCAACATCACAAAATATCATCATATCATCCACAAATTGAAGATGAGTCACCTTAACCCCACCCGATCCCACTTTGAAACCCAAATTATAACCCATCTCCGTTTTTTTGATCATTCTGCTCAAGATCTCTGATACCATTATGAACAAGAACAGAGATAGGAGATCTTCCTACCTAAGATCCATTGATCCATTAAAGAATCCCATCGGATTTCCATTTATCAATATCAAGAAAGAGGATGGGCATATACAGAAAAAAAAAAAATCCAACTTCTCTATTTGACATTTGGCACTAAAGCCCATCCTGAACAAGAGACAATTTAGAAACCTCCAATTAACATGGTCATAGGCCTTGTCTAAATCCAATTTACGTATTACCCCCACTTCTGCCAGATAACCTCCTATCCTCAATACATTTATTCGCTATCAGCACCCCATCAAGGATTTGTCTTCCTTCAGTAAATGCTCATTGGGGAAGAGAGATAATGCCCTTTATCACAGACTTTAAGCGCGTTACCAATAGCCTAGATTTTATTTTATAAACACTGCTTAGGAGACTAATGGGACGAAATTACGCATTTCCTTGACAGTTTTCTTTTTGGGAATAAGGATAATAAATGTATTATTTAGGTGCTCATAAAAGTCCTCCAAATAATATGATTCTTCCAAAACTTTCATTAGATCACCTTTCACAATATTTTTGCACCTTTAGAAAAATGATATAGTGATTTTGTCTGGACCAAGCGCCTTATCTGCCTTCATGCCCATAATTGAATTATGCACTTCCTCTTCAGAAAATGGTCTCTCAACCCACCTCTTTTTAGTTTCGATATTTTATCAAACTCCAACCCATCAAGGAGAGGTCTCACGGGATATTCCTTCTTAGAAAGATTCAAATAATAAAACTTTGCCTCCTTTCTAATATCCTCCTGATTCCAAGTCCACTCTCCATTAATCCAAAACCTATGAAGATCATTAGAATTCTTATGTTGCGAGGCTACTTTACGGAAGAATTTAGGTTGCAATCACTCTCTTTCAACCATTAAATCCTAGAATTTTGCCTTCTAAATGTCTCCTCTTTAACTGTGAGAATTTGGAATTCCTTACGAAAAACCTCTTTATTCACTCTTTTCTCCCTTGGTAGATTCCTTTCTTCTTCTAATAAATTGAGCCCCCTATATTCGCAAGACACCTCTTTCTCTCTTTCTTAAAATATCCAACTGCGACTTTATTCAATGATTTTAATCGAAACTTTAAGTTCTTAAGCTTGAGGTAAAAGATCTGACTAGCATTTCCAAAATAAGAGGCTTGCCTCCATAGTGTTTCTACTAAGTCCATGAAGTTCGGTTTCAGAAACCATTATTCCTCAAATTTAAACAGGAATGGCCCACCCTTGCACCAACCAGATTCAAGCAATATAGGGGTATGGTCTGACAGTGATCTTGGAAGTGACACATAAGATTTTCTAGGGAATAGATCCTCTCAATCATTGCAATACAAGAATCTATCCAATCGAATTAGAGAAGGATTATCTCAAAAAGCGGACCATGTATACTTCTCACCCTTCAATGGATTATCAATTGGATTCCATATATTGATAAAAATTCCAAATTTATTCATTCTACGGTCCTTGCACACATCACCTTTCTGTTCATGGCTGAATCAAACCAGATTGAAGTCCTCCCCCAATACACTTTGGAAGGTCCCAATGAACTTTTACATCATCCAGTTCCCTAAGAAATCCATCCATCTCCCCTATGAGGACCAAGCCATATACCCCACATAAAATCCGGTATTCCAATTTACAATGAGACGAGTTTGAAAAAGCCCCTACCTCATGATCCACCATCTCCACCTTATTTTCATTGTAGATCATAAGGATCCCACCTGATGCCCCCAAGAGGGGAGAGTCAACCAGTGTTTGGAGGGCTTATCCCATACCTTCATAACAATCTGATAAGACATGGACTCAATTTTTGTTTCCTACAATACTAGGATATCCGGGGACACGCCATTAAAACCTTACAAATGGCCACCCTTTTGTTCCTGTTTCCTAAGCCTCTAACATTCTAAGTGAGGAGTTTTAGCCCTTTACTCCCATGAACAATTCCCTCGCTCAAACGCCAATCCTTACAGTCATAGTTGACACTGTTCTCAAGTTTCTTGAGTTCTTTTTGGAGGTGTTTATCCCCAACTGACTTAGACCCCTCATCACTTATACTTTTCCTTCTTAGTAGTTCAATTGCTTTGAATAATTCTTTAGTTTCAACCTCAAAACCTTCATATGAGAGTCCTAAAAAAGGACCAAATTTCTCTAAATTATGTAGCACCCACTCCAAAATGAACACTTCATCTCTCTCCAACACCACTTCAAGTAACAAACAATCTTGTTTGTTGATTCTATGGTTTGGAGTGACACATTCCAGCCCATCATCTAAATCATTGGAACATAGTCCCACCTCTGAACCTACATTGTCCATCACCGCTAGCAGCATAGTTGAAAGCATTTCATAATCATTTCCCCTCTCCTGTCCTTCTATAACAATCAATTGTTTATTAAGATTACCCATATTAGCATCTGACCGATCTTTCATCGGTCTATTATTTGGTATAAAATTTCAACCCTTTAAGGGTAGAATAACATATTTGTTCCTACATAAATCTAGAGCATCTAGAATTGTAGAAGAATGAAACTTGGAAAATAAGGTATACTAATGATTGCATAAGGTTGAGAAGGGTCTCAGCATGAGTTATCTTCCCCACACATCGAGGAACTATTTCTAAACTCATTTTTGTATTCGCCTGTAGTTTTTCCGTAGTTCTCGAACATGCTTCAATGGGTGGTGGATGTTGTGAAGTTGGGAGAATATCCAAATCATCGGATCAATGATACATTGGATGCCATTGTTGGGAAGAATGATTGGATAGAGTCACTTGGACTAGGTGGTTAGAAGTATAAGAAGTCAACTGGTATGTTTCATAGTTGATTTCCAATCCTCCTGATAACTTGTGTGTCATCTTTTGCTTCTTTATGTGCTCAATAGACGCAACGACCCCATCAATTGCAGGAAGAACACCCGACAACTCATTGAGATCGAAAGAGTAAACCGTTTGGAATTGAATGTCCATCTTCAATCGCCATTTGAGATTGTAGACTTTTCTTTGCGACTTGGTCTGATGAGTTCTCAACCCTAGAACAACAAGAGTCCTCTTGATCTAAAAACCATCTAGCCTTATTGTTTTCCTTGTCAGCATACGGAGAAGCCCTACTGGACAAATGCTCAGGTGATGAAAATCTTCTCACAGTGGATAACAATGGATGTCCGATGTATGAATCCCCCTCATACATATGGTCCCTAACTTCTTCATTATCAGCTTGACCGCAACTGGCATAGACCTTCTGCCCTACCTCCATACACTTACATAGTTCACATCAAGAAGATCTTGGCATGTTGTTTATAGGTGAAACGAGTGATCTATAATGAAGGCCTGAGCAATACTTCTCAGCTTCTGGCACCTCCACAGTTGACACATCGTTCGAACGAACAACGGTCTTTACTGAACTCCTCTGATGCTGTGAAGTAGGGGCAAGGATAATGAGCCATTGAACATGACCTTGGGCTTGGGCTGAGGGCCCAGGTTGAATTATAAATGGGCATGTCCTAGAATTGTGACTGACGTCCCCTTGAAATGAGATTTGGCTTGGGTTGATGGGCCTGGTTCAACTTGAAAATAATTTCGGTCACCAGCATGTTGACCTTTTTGCCCCAAATTTCTAGTCTTTGATAATTTCTTTAGGGACAAGGTGGGGAGGCAATAAAGACTCTTGTTGTAACATGGCAAAGGAGTTTGTCTCCACATCAGTTGAAAGACTTGAGTGCCCCTGATAATTTAGCTCCCCAACTTGCCCTCTAAGATCCATTTGCAAATCCACGCCGTTTGATATGAATCCAACCCTTAGATAACAACCCACTATCAATAGGTGTAACCCCCTCTTTATTAGAGGAGAAAGAGGCATTAGGTGATGTGGACATTGGAGGCAAGGTGGGACCCACACGTGGCCTTGGTGGGGTCCATACAGGAAGACACATGATGGAGGAACATCTTTGGGACACATGATGAAGACTATATTGAGTTAGTTTACTATTTTAATTAATATTTCATGAGTTATTAGAGTCTAAGACATGGGGGTCATTTCAATTTTTGTTTTTGGGTATTTTTGTAATAAGACATTAGTGTCAATGGTATTTTTGTAATTTTAGAGAGTCAACAAGTCAAAGTGGGGCCTTTTAAGAGTGTTGGACGAAATCCTCTAGAAGGGCTTGATTTTGATATTTTTTGTTTTTAGAAAGTGAAGTTTTTAGTAGTTTTGATTTTAGGAAAGTCTTAGGTAGCAAATAAGCTAGTTATTTAAGAGTTTCTAAGTTGGTTTCTTGCTATTTTCATGAGTTTGTGAGCCTATATATGGGCTGCACGTTTTTGTACTTGGTATGATGGAATGAATAAAAAACTTGGTTGTTTTCTTGCTCTCCATGAGTGTAACTCCTCTTCTTCAAGCTTGAAGAGTCTTCAAGTCCATGGTACTTAAGGCTTGGCTTGGTTGGTGATTTCCTCAAGGTACATCTTTCTTCTCTCTTCTTTTCTTCTTCTTTCCCTTCTCTTTATTTTTCTGATTGTCTTGAAACCTTGCTGTAAACCCATCTCCATAACTTTCACACCACTTCCACCATCAAATCCTTCACTCCATACCAACCTCCTACACCTAATCCCTATTTGCTGTTTTCCATCATCTAAACCACATATTTCATCACCTTCACCCATCGGTTAAACCAAAGTTTTAAAAAATAGCATAAAGCCTTCAAGAACTTAAAACTCCACTGGCAAATTTTTTTTCAACAAACTATTTAGCATGATTTTGAAGCTTTATAAGTGATTTAATGTCCTAGGACCTGCTGTTATACAAAGAAATCATTCTTTGAAGTTTTTCTTGATCAAAATCGAAGACCGATCTGTATATAACTGTACTG
>JAOXJP010116705.1:0-13962 GCA_025762735.1 Platanus orientalis | reverse complement strand
AGATCTTCAAAACACGGATCAAATCATGTTTTTGATGCATGAAATCAGTAGATCTAGCATATATTTGTGTGGATCTACTGATTTTTTATTTATTTAAAGGAAGTAAATTTGAAAAAGAAATGAGAAAAACTCACTGTTAATGTAAACTGACGAAGAACACTAAAAAACCGCATTTGATCCTTTAAATCTTCAAGATTTGAAGGTTTTTCTTCCAAAGGATTGCAAGATTTCACCAAGAGAATGATTTTGAAGTAACAATAAGAGTTTAGGAGAGGTTCACAACGAGTTTGGGGGGTTTCTACGTAAAACCCCCCAAAAAAAAAAGTTGTAACGCTTTGGTTTTTCAGAAGACGATCCGAACCTTCGGATCTAACAGGCCGGATCCGTATCGTCCGATCCAGAGGTTGGGATCACTGAATCAAACATTTTTGCATTGGATCGTCCGATACAGGACGATCCGGTGCTGTATCAGACGATACTGACCTGGGATCGTCCGGTACCATCTAGATCACGATATACATGCATGTATCGGACCGGTCCTGGACGATCCCAATCCGGATTGTTTGATGTGATCCCAGATCATCCGAGTTTTTAAACCATGCCACCAGCAGCCTCTGAAAGTGCAAATCTATAGCTAATCTCGTACCAAACATGATGCAGTTACGTCATGTCTTGATATTTAATGGGCCCTTTGTGTGTCCCACCTTATAGGAGTGATGCTGCATCACCCAAGGAATAGTGGTTCTATGGGTTAAACAACCAAGGAATTATGACAAAGCTGTAACCAGTCCATAGGGGAATAAAGTTGGCTGGGATTTGGTACGAGCCCTTTCTGAAAGAACAAGGTCTGAACGGTGTCAGGGGTGGACACATCAGCTCTGAAAAAGTGATTTACACTTTTTGGGGGTGCTTTTCACTTTTTGGCATTGATGTGTCCGCCCCATGCCGTTCAGACCTTGTTTGTTCTTGCAGGGATCGTACCAAATCCTGGGGAATATAGTGGGCTGTGTAAGACTAGCAGATAGGGTTTCGGATAGGCTATATGTGGTCAGATAAAGACCAAAACAGGGACTGTTTAAGTGTGATACATCAGGGTTTGGCTTTGAGGATATTGAGACTGATGAACACTAGCTGTTTGGGTTAATTGTAAGGCAGAACAGCAGGTTAAAAGGGGACTATAGGTGGGCTGTTTAGATTCATGACACAGGTCAAAAAAAGGACTACTTGGGGTTCAATGGACTGATAACAGAAGGTGGAACTGGAGCAGCAACCTAAGTTAAATAAGGGCAGGTTGGGTCTGGAATTCTGGTCAGATTTAGAAGTTGCAAGAGGGCCAAAACAGAGGTATGAAACAGATGTTCGAACTAAGGTTAAAATATAAAACCAAAAAAAGAGAGAAAAGGTTAAACTGGGCTGATTCAGGGGTTATAACTGCAGGTATTCTGAGCACCAACTTAGGCTATATTAGAGGAGTATTCTGGGATTGAAACCATAGGCAGGTTTATGGGGAAAACAGAGGTTGAAATCTGGTATTAAACAAGGCTGTCGATCAAGGATTATTTAGGTCGAAAATTGGGTTAAAATATGGGAGACTATAGGTAGAAGGGTCAGAGATTGAATAGGCTCAGATTTATGGTCAATATGTCTGATGAAAATAGGATCAAACAGAAGCTGGTTTACTCAGGGTTTAACGGTGCTGTAACAAGAGTTTGGTGTGAATTTGAAGAGGGTTTAACAGATCAGACCATAAACTGGTTTCAGGTCAGTCGCAAGGCATGTTTCTTATGGGTTTTGAAATCCAGAAAGAGTAACAGCAAGATTCTTGGGTTCTGAGAGTGCTGCAGGGTTGTAAGGGTGAATTTCTTGGGTTTCTTGATGGGTAAAACAAATGGGAAACGTTATTTGGATACGCCGCAGGCCAAGGGAATTGATTCCCCTTAGTTCTAGATCATCTTTCAATGGAGACCCTTAAACCAGAAAATTAAAACAGCAAGGAGCAAGAGAAGAAGGAAGAAGAAGATGAAGGGGAAGAAGAATAAAAAAGAAAGAAAGAAAGAGTTAAAATATTTACTATGAGAGTTACTAGCATCTAGAATTGGCTGACCATTTCCATCTATTTTTATAGCACCTAAAATTTGTTCTCTTTGAGCTGGGGAAAGGTAATCCTTCCACCAACCATATAGTTGTCCAGTAAAACCAGCAATTATGGCATAGGTAATGTTCTTTTGAATATGTCTATACATATAACAAGCATTAGAATATATTAGCATTTGGGTTAAAGCACTTCGGATTTGGCATTCTGTTAATCCATCTATGTTGTTCCATTCGTATATAGTATTTCCATCAAATTTATGAGTTTGAGGAAGTTTTCTTCAAATTGAAGATCAACAGGGGTTGGCCTATTATAATAATTTTTTGTTTTAGAATAGAATTTTGGTGTTTTAAACAATTTTTTAAAAGTTGGAATATGTTGTGGTTCTTTGAATTCTGGATCTGAAGATTGTTCGGAAGGAGAATGAATGGATTCATTGTCAGATAAAGATTGTTTAGAAGGAGCATTGGTATTTGGTTGTTTACCTTTGTCTGGATTGTTGAATCATTTGGAAATTTCTGTGAGGAATTCGGAGTTCAATATAGGGGGAGTTAAGGTTTGATATAATGGATTTTCTGGAAGGGAAAAAGGCTTTTTTAGAGTATTAGAGCTAGATGCTTCTTTAGAAATATTTATTTTATCTAATTGTTGTCCTAAGGTATGAAGATATATAGTAGTGTAGTTATTTTGTTCAATTATATGTGCAAGATCCTTTTGAGAGGCTGGGTTTTCATTGGAAAACAATGCCTTATTTTTTATGGGATGGCAGTTGCTTCTGAATATTTTATTGATTTAAAGGGAGGAATACTTGAGGCAATTATTTGTCCTTTAGAGGTGTACTGTTCTTTCAAAGTGGATTTTATCATTTGAACTGAATTAGTGGGAAGTTTTGATTTTAACCATTCAAATAAGAATATTTCTTTTCTGTTTTGTTCCATATCTGAGAACCATTAATCCTTTAGTTGGTGGTGTTCTTCTTGAGAGAGTGTCGAGAAAAGATTTTAGTATTAGGATTTTGTTTAAGATTAATTTTTAGTTTCTTAGTCTACAATTTACAAAGTTACATGACTCAGTAAGGGATATTATATTTACTTGATGGGTTGGACTACCAAAATCAGATTTTGTAGGGTTAAAATTAGTTTTATGGTCTTCAGATTTTTCAGGAATGTTAGGGTAAACAGGGTATGAAATATGAGTTGGAGCTATTGGGACAGTATTTGACATATGCGTTGGAATAGATTGAAAAGATCGTCTTGATCCTGAATTTGAGGAGGTAGAGGGTCTTGAGAAAGAGGACCTAGATTCTACAATGTTTGGTTTTGTAGGGGCAAAATTTATTATAACAATTCCATCAAAGTGTTCTATTATATTTTGAACTTGATCACTTTCTTGGGGTTTTGGTTTGTGAGTCTTAGGTAGTTTCCATGTATGTTCGAAGTCGATTTCATCTCATATAATTGGTTGAGGTGTTATGACCTTGTTTGAAAAATCTGTTAAAAATAAAGTTGTTATTTCTTTTATTTGGTTTGCGTATGTTATGTTAGGAATGATGGAATTCATGGGTTTGTAGTAAATTCTATAAACTAGTGCTATATTTTCATAATTGGGCATGCCAAATCCTTTGGTTTGGATTCCTAAATTTAAAGATTGTTTAATTGTTGGGTTAGATAAGGATATGGTGAAGTTGTGGCATGAAGCAAGATATCCTGATTTCGATTCATGTAATTAATTATAGAAGCCCTCCTTAAACATCAATCATGACCTTCCAATAGATATTCAGATAAGTTCAAAAATTCACTCATCCACTAATTAGTAGGAAAAAAACGTCAAAAAAGTCATGAATTGAAGTCTAGATCAGGGATCTCCTAGTTATTCGTAAATCCGTCAAGGAATCAAGCGAGTGTTGTAGCATAGGCGAGATATCCGAGTTTGGATTTATGTAGTCAACTACATAAACTCTTGATAGACAACAACTATGACTCTCTCTTAATTTTAAGATAGATTAAGCTTAGAATCCTATGTATGTATTTGGAGGTGTGACTGACAATGATGCCGCATAATGCAGACATAACCTCCATAATGTATCGAGATTCAAAGGTTAAGCTACTTGAAAATTAAATGTCAATATTCAAATTTATTAGCCCTTTCGTTCACTCCCTTAGTTAAATCACTTTGGTCTTGGTCATTGTTGCAGAGCCCAACTGCCCTAGATCTCACAGGTCCAATGCTCAAACTCTCATCTTGGTGGCCATTTATTGTTTTGTTCACATTTTATTTTGATTCAAAAAATGTATTTTGGTAAAACATGATGATTTATTTTAGTTTCTGTATATTTATGATGAAAATAATGAGATATTGATGGATACATTGTTGTTGGGTGGACAATGATGATGTTTTGATGTGTGACATTAAAAGGTGTGACAAATGACATTTATTTTGATGTGCTGAATCGGTCTAAGAAGCTGAAACCATCAATCCATGAAATCCATGTTGTCGGTCCCATGTTGGCTGAATGGGGCGTGGACACTTCTAGTAGTATCGCCCATCCTAGGACTTGTGCATGGCTGAAGCCCCAACAGGGATATTGGGCTCTTAATTACGATGGTGCAATGGATGATAATAGAGTGGGTTATGGTGGATTGTTTCGTGACAATACAGGTGAGCCCAACTTTGCATACATTGGCCCTGGAGATAAGAGACGTGTTGTGGGCTGAATTACAGGCTATATATAGAGGTATTTCTTTGGCTCTACTTCGTGGATGGTATAACCTGCGAATTATGTCTGACTCCAAACTTGCTGTGGACATTCTCAATAAATCCAACAAATGCCCTTGGAGAGTGCTTACCATTGTTCACAATATTGGGAAATAATGGTGTCTTTGCATCATGTGGAGCTGGTTCATGTCTGGCGTGAAGCAAACCAGCCTGCAGATATATTGGCTAGCATGGATGCTGGGACTTCTGAGTCTATTCTCATGTCTTGTAGTTTTCCTTTGAATCCTATTGTTGCAATCTCAAATGATGCAAATGGCTGCAATTATAATCGCTTGTAACATCTCTTTTTTTAATTAATTAAGTTCTTTTACTGATAAAAAAAAATTATGATGTTTTGTAGATAATTAATATATTTGGAGTCTTATTTGAATTATGGACCATCATGTGACATGGGGATCACTATTCATCCCTAGGGGTCCATATTACAATAGTTATGTTGCTAAAATTTCTACAGAAATGGCATATGAATTCTACACCTACTCCCAATAAAATGAGATAGAGGTGATGGGAGAGATGAATATTAAACAAATCAAGTTGACTATTATACTATAACGGGTTTATAGGTAACTACAAAAGCGGATGAGGTAGGGTGCCTAACATCTTCCCCAATTTATTACCAAACCACTTACCTAGGAATCTCATGGGTTTACCAGTTCTAGGTGGAGTCTGACATTTTTAAATTAGTTGTCAAAATCTAAAAAATTATTTGTTTTAAAAATAGATGTCTAGCCACATCTTCAAAAAGGCTGGTGACAACTCCCGTAGGATGTTTCCTGCGATAGGCAAGTCTCTTTCCAAAGGGATCTACCCGTCGTGCGAAAATTGAGGCCCACAGTAGTGATTGCCAATGACTCCTTGTTGCTCCAAAGCTATAGAGTAAATGCCGCTGAAGGCCTCATTAAATGAATGAAATTTTATGTTTTATTAAATGGTTGAAATTTATTTTGGCTGAAGGCTTTAGGTATGTGAGACCCTAGGTGATCCTAGGTAAGATTTCTCTCTTCACTTGATTTTTAATTTTTTTTTTCTTCTTTCCCTTCTCTTCTTGCTTTTTCTCCGTTATTGTTGTTGTTGTTGTTGTTCTTGTCGTTATTTCCTTTTCTTTCATGAAGTCAATCACAAAACCAATCCTAAAGTCTCCCAGAACTAGGTCCACCCTTCATTTTCTTTTCGTCCATTAAAATATTCTAATTCTTTGATTTCTTAATCTTTTCTTTTCGAACATTTCACAAACCCTATTTTATTTTAGTAAATCAGAATCCTATCATTCAACCTACCACTATTCTTTGTAGCTTAATCCTTAATTTTGTAAATCCCTAGTCTTTCTTGCATCAATTTGGGTATCAAAGCATTGGATCATCCTTTTGGTCTTGCATCAATTTTGTATTAGAGCACCGTATCATTCCCTTTGACATTGCATTAGTTTGGTATTAGAGCAGCAGATCATTTCCACATCAATTTGGTATCAAAGTTTTGGTCCTATATTAATTTGATAAAAGATTCCTCTTCCCAGATCGGTTTTTTCTTTTCTTTTCCTTCTTTTATGGCTTTTATCAAATTCTATATTGCTTCCGAGCTTGATTCTATGTCTCACAAGTTAAAGTGGTATAAAGTGTTCCTTAACACATGATTCACATTATGGATTCCATTGGATCACATTTGGACTCCATCAATGCTACTTTGGAAGCATAAATAGTTTCCATTTTAAGGTCTGCATCAGGTCCACCTACCCCTATCCCATCAGTTTCTTCTGTAGCCCTGACTGCACCAGTATTTGTTCAAAGGGATGCCATTTTGAGTATCTCTCCACCAGCTCATATGTCAAGGGTCGAGAACATGCATCTGATTTTTCTGAGGAACAAGAAGCTTTAGATCCGTTCGAAGGAAAATAAGCATTTGCCTTTAAAGTGTGACAAATATCATCGGAAGTCCATTCTTGGTCCTCTATTGCAGTCACCTCATTTGCACAACGCCTAATTCGATCATCGAGTGAAGAGTACAGTGGAAGCTACCAGTTTCCAAATTCGAGGACAAATTTCTCCCTCCCTTGGAGAATGATGCAGTCATGTCCAAATGGTTAATGGGCCCTTTGTATCTCCCACCTTACATGAGGGCCAATATCTAAAGCTCATTCATAAGCCAATGTGTGAGTGGTAGTAGGTCATGGTCTTTGTGTTTGGCTGGTTTGTTATGGGCCTTTGGTGGCAGCCCATTAGCCAATGGAGAATCGTAGTTCAGTTATTAGCATAAATATCGAATAAGTTTGAGTTTAACTAGGTTGTTGAGTTTAGGTTAAATTGGATTAGTTTTTTGTCAGTTAGTGGGATAGTGAAATTATTTTATTTTTCCGTCACTCTTCTTTAGGCCTCATTTTGGGGGCTCAAAACTTACCCGTTTGGCTTGATTTTGGTTTCATGTGAAAGGTTATTCAGGTACATTTTCAACAAATCCAAGATCTTGTAAATCTAATGCTATTTAGGGCCATTTTTTGGATAATTATTTTGGGGCTAAAATAATGATAGGATATTGGAATATGAGAGGATTTCTAATTTTTTTAGAGTTCTACTTTAATTACGAATCTTTTTAGGTAATTTTTGGTAGTCAAGGTTTGTTTATAAATATGGAGGAGATGGAGTGGTGTTTACAAAGAATTTTAAGTCTCAATAAATGAATGAAAAATTATTTTGGTTGAACTTCATCCATGTGAAACACTAAGTGATCCCAGGTAAGATCTTTTTTTTCTTCTCTGCTATTTTTCTTAATCTTTTCCCCTTCAACATCTTTTTTTCCTCCAATATTGTTGTTGTTGTTGTTGTTGTTCTATCTTGTTTATCAATTTATTGAAATTCTACCTATTTAATCATAACCGATTCTTAGGGTTATCTCAATCACACTTTTTCTTCATTATTTCAATCATAAAACATTCTAAAGTCTCTCCCCTACTTGCGGCCACCTTTCCTTTGGTTATCATCCATTAAAAATTTTCAATTATTTTATTTCTTAATTCTTTCTTTTTAAATTCCCATAAACTCTATTTTATTTCATCTAATCAGAACCCCTATCCAACCTCATCATTCCCTGTAGTTTAATCTTAGATTCCTTAAATCCCTAGGTTGCTCTAGATCAAAACAAGACTGACTTAAGCTCTGCTCTACCTGAATCCCCCTCAAGGTTCAAAATGTCAATGTTGGCTGAAATGTTGGAAAGAAATGTTGTAAAAATCGTGGAAATTTATAAAACTTATTCTAATTTAACTGCATAAACACAAGGGAACAAATAGATTTACTAGGGATGATGGCTTATTTTAATACATAATACACTTATGTTGTAATGTTCTTAATAAATATTCATGCATTTGCTAGGATTTTGATACATAATTATTGACATACAAATTTTAATTAGACTGGATGAACATAAGGGAACAAGTATATTCTCTTCCTTTTCTTCTTATCTTCTCCTTCTTCTTCCTCTCCTTCCTCCCTTTATTTCCCTTGTAATTTATCATTTTTATTTGTTTTTTGAGCATGTCAGCATTATGCAATAATACACTGCAAAATGTGAATATTTGCTTGACACGTCAACATTGGACATCATGTCAACTGAAACATTGAAGTTATATCATGTAGCTAATGTTTTGTGTTGGTGTAGATAATGTTTCGTGTCGGTCCTAATCAAAATGGACATATCTCGGGAGACATTAGAAACCATGATACCCCTCTCCCCTATTGGACCGGAGTATAATTCAATATTGAATCCTACAGTACATCTAAAGATTCCATCAGTTCCAAAGGGTCTAGGATTTACCATAGCACACCTAATGAAATTGAGTTTTATAGCCCTTATATGTGGTTGACCACTTTCTCACTTGTGATGGATTGGGAACTGAACTCACTACCTCTCTCCAGCTCCACCATTGCCTAGCACTTTAGTGCCTGGTTGATGTGTACATGCCTCTAGCAATAGCTTTTTAATGACCAACACTTGGGTTCTGGCCAAGCAAAGTGGTTGCCTGGACAAGCCTATGTAATAAAGCATATCGTACATAATTTAAAAAACAAAAAAGGTAGAAGTAAAGTAAAGAATAGAATAATTGAAAGATATGTTGATCCAACGCTTGTTGACTAGGGTATTTTATCCATTTAAAATAGTCCATGAAACAAAAAGTGTACAATTTGAACTTGGTATGTTAATTATCCAAAAAAAAAAAATCTACGTATCTTGTCTACTATCTCCATCAGATTGTCGGAAATTCTTCACTTGACATTGGGTCCAAGAATGGGTTTGACTTTCATCTTCACCGTTAAATGCGTGGAGTGTTAATCTTCCACACCTAGTTCCTATTGTTTAATGATAAAAAAGGGAAAAAAAATGGAAGTTTTTAGATTTTCCCTGTAAGAATTTGAAATAGCATCAGCTATTCTTTTCAAGTTTTTTTTTTATATGAAATGAATTTTTATGATATTCAAATATTTTTTCATTGTTGGTTCTGCTACAAATATCATTTCTTTTTTCTTTTTTTACTTTCCTTAACAAAATTATCTGAGATTTATTTGCTTACTGGTTTGTACAATCTAGTGTATGTTATTCCTACTTGTTTCAGATGTAATACTTTCTTTCAAGGAGGGATTGCAAACAAAAAAATTGTTACTGCTAGCTAAAAACCTTTTGTTTTGTCTACCTTGCAATTATTTGCAGCCCTGGCTTTCCTCATTTATGCCTGGAGAGCAGTCTTGTGGGAACTTTCTAATTGGAGAAAGCTTGTTTTGGGAATCGGTCTTTTCATGGGTTATCTGTTGAAACTAGTCTTGGCCGTTGTCTTCCATTTTATTGGTGATCCAATTACTACTTCGATCAGATATATTGAGACCACACTCCACACCTTTCGGTTTATCTACTCCGGTATAGTGGCATCTGCTCCTGTTTTTGAGTTGATGGTGGTCATCACTATGACTTCAACAGTACTTGCCATTGCAGAAGCCGTGGTCACCAACTCTGTAAACAACCAGCCTTATCTTTTCACAGTGGCTGGCATAATCGGCTTTGTAGCCGTATGGGGGTCCATCCCAGAGCTGCTTTTCTGGTTGCTGTTGTTGGGGCTGTTCAGTTTTGCAAGGTTTGTTAGAAAGAGAGATGGCGTTTCTTCTGCATTACCTGTTGTTGCTGTGCTAGCTGCTGTTGGGGAGCCGTGGGTGAGAGTACTGGTGATGGTTTTCTATTTGGCTCTTGCCATCCCTCACCACTCAAAGAAGCTTTCAGAAGGGAATGCTGAAGTTGATGCTGCAACAACAGTTAGGAGGATTCCGGTGCCATTGTTAGGTGTAGCCATGGTCATTGGAATCCATCTTGCTGCCAAGTGGGTTCGTTACCGGCACTTGACATGGATGATAGTATGACTAATATGGTGACTTGCAGATTCTTTTTCCCCCCTGTGAAGGACCTTCCTGCCCAACAGTGGTAAAAATAGATTCATTACTGAGCAAGCTCTTGAATGGTAAGACCCTTAAATTGAGATAGCCATGCAATTTTTCTTGTTTGTTTTTTACTTCCTCTATGTGATGTAGTACACAAGCTCTGATACTCCCACCCACCCCCCCTAAAATTCTCAATCCTCATAAAAACACCCTCTTAGGTATTTTATCAAACACCATGTATGCAAATTCTATGCACAATCCACTTAGTCTTGCTTGTGTATTGATCTTAGCAGCAAAAACTCAAGAGGAATGATTCCCTCATGTGTAAGCTTCCAAAGAAGTGGTGACAAGGTGATGGGTTGCTGGAAAATTTCTGGGCAGCACTTATGGGATTCTTTATAAGAACTTTAATGAAGATATGGTTTAGGGTCAGCCGACTGATGTAAGGGACTGCTGTAGGTGTTTGGTTATGAAAGAATGCAAAAGATGGGTGGCCAGCAGGTTATGGTAGTGGTATTGTATAATGGGGATGAAGAATGAGGAAGATGGAGGTGTATAAAAACAAAGAGAAAGAAGAAGAAGAAAAATAAAGAAGAAGATGAAGATGAAGATGAGAATAGGATGTACCTTGAGGAAATCACCAACCTCAAACTTGGAAATCACCAACCAATCCAAGCCTTAGGCACAAAGGACTTGAATACTCTTCAAGCTTGAAAGAAGAAGAGTTTCACTCATGAAGAGCAAGAAAACAACCAAGTTTTTTATTCATTCAATCATGCTAGATACAAAAATGTGCAACCCATATATAGGCTCACAAAGTCATGAAAATAGCCAAAAACCAACTTAAAAACTCCTAAACTATTAGTTTACTTGCTATCTAAGATTTTCCTAAAGTCAAAACTATTAAAACCTTCACTTTTTTAAAAATAAAAGTGCAAAATCAAGCCCTTCTTGAGAATTTCGTCCAGTACTCTTAGAGGGCCCCACTTTAACTTGTTGACTCTAATATTATTAAAATACCATTGGCATTAATGCCTTATTACACAAATATTCAAAAACAAAAATTAAAATGACCGTCATGTTCTAAACTCTAATAACTCATAAATTATTAAGTAAAACAGTAAAATAATTCTAAAAGACTCCACCATGTGTCTCCATGTGTTCCTCCATGTGCCTTCTTGTGTGTCTTCATGTGTGGACTCCACCATGCCTCCATGTCCTCATCACTATGTTTGCTACCCATGCAAGTGAGTTTGCACCCTCACCAAAACATCCTCACATGGAAATTGTCAAACACATGGCCTTTAAGTTGTTTCTTTCTATTCAGCTCAAGTAGGATTAGCATTACTCTTCAATCTTCACTCATCAATTGTTTAGGACTTGTTTGGATATAACATCGTTTTTTATTAGTCACCGTTTTTGCATCAAAATCCCTTTTCTATGTTACAAATGTTTTGTAACATGAGTTTTGTATATGAAAGAGGGATTTGAGCAAGGCATCAAAAGCGGTTTTACCTTGTTTTGATGAATGCTAGAAACACTAGCAGTAAATGCTAGGTGATTAGCCAGACAAGCCGGTTGGACCAGGTAAATCAATATTATATACCATGGTCGATTTGGTTCACAAAAAACAGAACTGCACAAGAACTGCTTAAATCAGCCAATGTTATGATAACCCAAATGATCCAGTTGAACTATCAAATTATTTTATTGATGCCTTCAGTCATCCAACGAATCAGAGGAGGAACTGCGGACTGATGCTTGGTCTGGTTTTTATAACTATCTTGATACCAAATTTATCAAAAGTCCACACGCACACTAAAGAAAATTCTATGAACTACATTGCCTCATCTTGATAAACGAGTGCAGAATGTTTTCTATCCATGAACACATGAAGGGATGGTCTTCGTAGCATTGGTATTTATACCAATAGGCTTCTTTTGGTAGTAAACTAAAATTTTATTGATGATTTGTCAAATCATCTCATTTCAAGACATCTATTTGCATAATCCCATGTAGCCATTGTGATTGATTATTCATCCAAGATTGCATATTTGGATGATTAATTCCATATTTTGTTGGAGCATGTGTTACATTATTAAACTTTCTATTAACACAATCTTATTTCTTCAAAATCATCATAGTTTTTTATAATCTTCCATGCATACTTGCATATTCTAATGTCTCTTTGGCTCTCCTCCAGATCTTTATTCATTTTTTTATTGAGAGATAAAAGGCGAAGATTTATTGAAGAAGCAAGAAAAGCAAGAGAAAACCACCAAACAAACGAAAGCAAAAAAAACATCACTGAGACGGTGAGGAGAGAAAAAACAATTAAAAAAAAAAACAAAAAAACAAAAAAACAAAGCACAACCCACAAAGAGTACAAAACTACAACTCCTCATGCCACCAATCATGCCACTCCTCCTCCACGAACTACGCTCTAATGGATATCCAATAAAAAAGAACTCTATAGATGTGGCGGACTAAATCACGATGATTCCTACACTTATCTTCAAAGATCCTATAGTTTCCTGCACAACCCAGATCTTTATTCCTGCACAACCCAGATCTTTATTCATTAGCTTTATTACTTTCTATGAGACCCCTTCAATATTAATTTTTTGGACCCTCAAAGCATCTTGACAGAGCTGCTTCAGATTCCACCCTCAATGATAGAGAAAGTAGCTTCCGTCTTGTTTTTGCCACTAAGATTTCTCCCTTACTATTCCTCAGAATAATTCTCGTAGCAGTTATCTATTTTTCATTAAAAGTAGCTCTATCATAGTTCAACTTTAAGAAATCTTCATGTGGCGGAATTCATCATTGACTTGTTCTTCATTCTCCTTTTTCCGATGAGGATTCACAATCTCTAATTTACGCTGTGGTGTGGTGTTGCCTACTCAGGTTCTCATTGGCTCAGTCCTGCCTTGCACGGTTGTCAACATGATGTAGGCCCAAGTGGTTGTACCAAAAAAATAAAAAGGTTTATCATTAGATTTCAAACCATTTCTATGATTCCAAATTGTCCAACATATTATGGCTCTTGATTCTTTGGGAGGCCATATGTTGCCATCTCTCCTTGGGAGGCACTTTTACTCCTCATAAGTTTTGACAATACATCGGTGTGAAGTACTCCATAGGGCTAGGCCATTGGAAGAGATCTTTTGCTTGCATATTCTCTATAGTTTTTGGTTATCGTGGTATTCTCTCTTGCTTTGAGATCGTCTCTGGCCTAAAGATTAACTTAGCTAAAAGTGAATTATTTCAAGTGGGGGATGAGTGTGATATTGATAGCTTGGCTTGGATCTTAGGTTGTAAAATTGGTAATCTCTTGGCAACCTATCTTGGGCTTCCATTGGGTGCCCATTGGGTGCAAGCTATAAATAAAAAATCTTATGAAAGCCGATTATCAAAAAGATCTCTTCTACATTAGATTCTTGGAAAGCCAACCTATTATCAAAAGGGGGTCGGTTAACTTTGATTAAAGCCACTTTGGCTGCAATGCCAAATTATTTTTTATCGTTGTTTACTATCCTGGTTTCGATGACAAAAAAAATGGAATCTATGTTTAGACGGGTTTTTTGGCATGATGAGATTAAACATCATTAATATCATTTGGTGGAATAGAACTCTTGTTGTAAACCTACGACTTTGGGTGGTTTAGGAACTGTCTCTTATACA
>JAOXJP010116694.1:0-13962 GCA_025762735.1 Platanus orientalis | reverse complement strand
GCAAAATCAAGCAAAAAATTGCAACAAAAAAGAGTTTTTGTGTGATTTTTCAAGCTTGCGATAAGGTCTCCTTCCGGCTGCGATATGCGAGACACTCTCTCTTCGATTTTAAAAGAAAGCCGAAAAAATAGTGTATTTTAGACAACTTATCATGAGACATGTGCGATATGTGCGAGACGTCTCGTGATAAGGTGTCCTGGGCTCGATATTTCGCAGGCAATAAGAGTATCGTCTCGGAGACTCGTGATATAGGTACGTATAGCGCGATACGGCCCGTATTGCGTAAGATTTTGAACCATGGTTTTTCAATAAAAAACTATGCATTTGGCACCATCGATGCACTTCCCTTGAAAACTTTCCTCAACATATCCACAGTAACCTTGATTTACAAGATCTTGTAAGACCTTCTTAACAAAAGTTGCAGAAATCAATTTTTCCTCATACCTGTTACTAATTAGAACATTGATTATCTTCCTGGAAGGGGAACAAATCTATGCTTAATATCAAGAATCATCTTTTAGATCTGATGTAGGACCAAGAAGAATGATCTGATTCTTTGATATCAAATTGAGATAGGAAAAAATAATGGAAAAATAAAGAAGAATAGAGAAAGTGAAGAACCTAGGCAATAACGCATAGGGTTTCAAGGCAATCACATCTTGGGTTGGAGGCAATCACACTTCCAAGAGCTTTAGCGATATGCTTCACAATAATCAATCTTCTATTCTATTCATTGGGGTTGGGGTGTTTAAATTAGATTACAAAATTTGAGTTTTAGAAACCCATATTCCCTCCCGAGATGCTACTTTTTAATTTCCTAAACTTGATCCTCAAGTATTACTAAATACTCAAATTTTCACTTGCTAAAACAAGAAAACTACTAAAACTACTTAAAACCTAAACTTGTAGACCAAACAATACTAAAATTAAAACTTTCCTAAAAACATATCAAATAAAACTTTCTAAAAACTCTATTCTTGTCACTTACTGATATCCCTTCAGTAATTTAGTCATAATTTTTTTCGAATCACATCGTATTTGTAAAATCTTGGACCCATTGGAAAGATAACTGAATAATCCTTCAAATGACCACAAAATCAAGTCAAATGGGCAAGTATTGGCCTTCCGAAATTGGGCTTAGAGAAAAGTGACATAAATAGATATTTCACTTTCCAAAAAAGTAAATAAAACCTATTCTACTTGGAAATAACTAAGAACCCCCAAACTGACTAATAAGAAATTCACCTAAAATTGACAGAATTGAAAATTATTTCCATACAAAAATATTGAACCCAAAAATACCCCTGCATAACCCATCAAATCTAAACATGACTTGTTTCGCGTTCCGCATCATATGCTGTGACTAGGGTTGTCAATCGGGCCGGGTTGGGTCAGGCTAAGGTCAACCTGAGCCCAACCCGAGCCCGAACTCAACCCGAGACATATTGCCTAGGCCCATGAGACTAAACGTGCCCAACCTCCATATTTACAGAATACTTTGGAATCGGTAGATGTAAATTACTTTCAATGGTTAGTAATTGTTAGAGTGCAAAAATCTCTTGAAACCCATTCTGTAAATTACGTCAAGAGGAAAGAGTGGAAAGAGGGAGGGAGGAAGTTGTTCACCAAACTCGTGGAGGGGAACTACAGAAGGAAGAAAGAGGCGGATAGTTTAGGGTTACTATTTTAGTTATATCGTTATTCTACACCATTGGATTAGCTTTTAATCCAATGGTGTATATTTTACATTAGGGGTTGGATTTAGATTGGGTCAGGTTCAGGCTTATATAGTATGTGTATTTTGTACCAGGCTGGGCCGGGCTTCGGGCTCAAGAAGACTGTGACCGAGCCCAGCCTGAAATTCACTTCGGGCTTAAAGCCTGGGCCCGAACTCAGCCCAGCCCAAAGTTCAACTTGCCCAGCCCGCCCTTTTTCTGGGCCGGACAAGTCGGGCATCGGGCCAACCCGGCCCAATTGACAGCCCTAGCTGTGACATAAAGAGTATCGCAAATATTCACATCTGCTATGGACCTATGGTTGCTCCAGTTGTCTTCTCAAGTTTTGAGGGTTTGCTAAACCTGGCATGCGCTTTGTTTATTATTATTACTGTTACTTTTGGTTTTAACAATTGCTGTCTTTTGGCATTTCAGCAAAACTATACAATTTTGAGTGAAGCTGATATACATCAACGTCAAGAGGAAGATATTATGATGATATCTACTGTGCTTTCCATATCAAGAGTTTCCGCTAGCATCCTGCTCTGCCACTATAATTGGTAAAAGGCTGCTCCTTTTATCTTAGTTCTAGTTAATTTCAAGTTGAGACTGCCGATTTTGCATCTTTTCATTTGTTTCATTTCTCATATTGTTAATGTGATTATCATAGGGTTTTTTGTTTATTTGGACTGTTGTGTAATACTTGATGTCCTTGTATGTGTGGAACAAAGTTAGCATGTGACAAACTTTATGGCATCTACATCTTGTAATAATTCTATATGACATTCTTATATATTACGGTAGATTCAATGCTTTCCTTTGGGTCTTTATGGTCTGAGTAATTTAGTTATTTTTGGAATACACAGGAGTGTCAGCAAAGTGCATGATGCATGGTTTGCAGATGAGGAAAAAGTCCGCAAGGCTGTTGGGCTGTTAGAGAAACCGGTGGTTCAAATTTTAGAAAGCGTCAGAGAAGTTAGTGCTCTGCATGTTATACTTCTCAAGATCAAATGTTCATGTTTTAAACTTTTGAAAGCTTTGGATGTGTTTTACATGGTTGGTGTGCTTTCTTATTATATTAGGCTTGTTTTTGGACACTAAATATAGAATGGGTGCTTGTGGTGGCAGCTGACATGTGGGATCTGTTTTGAAACCCATCCTCGTGATAGGATGAATGCTGCTGCTTGTGGCCATCCCTTTTGTAGTGCATGTTGGACAGGTTTGTTTCACCATAAATTGGCTGAATCTAATTTCTCCCAAGGAGATAAAAAATTGCAGGAACATAAATCACTATATCCTGTTATTGTTTATCTTGAGTTGCTACAACCTTTTGAACTAGTGGCACAAAAGACCATTGTGATATAATCTTATTCTTGGCATAGCTAGCATGTCTCCATTAAAATCAATGATGTAATCACCTACTTGCTGTGAGAAATGTTTTAGTGACTTCCTGTATGTTCACTCAAAGGTTTCCTCTACTGCAGCACTTTGGTTCTGTTTTCAGCACTATGTTATAGCCTTTCATTGCTTCTTCCTCAAGTTCTATGCTCAACATTAGTTGGAAACTCTGAGAACCATGGATTTACTTCTGACATTGAACTTCTTTGAAAGAACCCTATTTTCGTCTTGTATTACATATTTATAAACTTCATTAGTTTTGATTATTTTATTCATTCATTTATTTTGGGTGGGTAAGCTGGAATCGAACACGTGGCCTCATGGTGGAGGTGCAGTATGTCAATTAATTGAGCTATGGGCTTGAACCCAGTTTCTGATGATTGATTTATTTCTTTAATAGTTGAAATGGCATGCTATCCCAAACCTTTTGTGGAGTTGGCACAGTTTCTCTCGTTGAGTTCCTGGTCTTTTGTTTGAATTGGATCATCTACTTCTACTGTGGAGATTACCTTAGGTTCTTTCTGGCAGGTTACATTAGCACATCAATCAATGATGGTCCTGGATGTTTGATGCTGCGATGTCCTGATCCTTCTTGTGGTGCTGCTGTTGGTCAAAACATGATCAATCTATTGGCTTCTAATGAAGATAAGGAGAAGTATTCCCGTTACCTTCTTAGATCTTATATTGAAGACAATAGGATGGTATATATGAGACTTGAAACATTAATATTTAGTCTGTTGAACATTTCAGTAATTCTTAATCTACTTATTTTTCTTGTGAAGAGTATGCCTTATTTGAAAGCAACTATAAGGAAAAAAAAATACTTTCAGTTTTTGTAGATTCATGATTGTTTATTGATTGCCCATTGGAGAAATGATTTGGTGGCTTTGCACTGTCTTACTTGTTATTTACTTTTTCATTTCTCTTCCTGCTTCTTCTCTAGACCAAGTGGTGCCCTGCTCCTGGCTGTGAATATGCTGTAGATTTTCTTGTTGATGGTGGGAGCTATGATGTTTCTTGCAACTGCTCATATAGCTTTTGCTGGAATGTAAGTTTATTCTGATTAGTTTGACAGAATATGTGTTGTTTTTTTCTTTTGCATCCTCTGTTGTGCGTGATATGAAATGGTCTAAATCTTTTAGGTTTAAACTTACAGTGTACTGAGGAAGCTCACCGGCCAGTGGACTGTGGCACTGTGGCCAAATGGATTTTGAAGAACAGTGCTGAATCTGAAAACATGAATTGGTATAGTATATGACAACGTTCAAAGGTGTTACATGGACACCTCTTGTTATTGCACTTCCTGGTTCCCATGTTTTTTTTTTCTTTTAGATTTGTCCAAAATTACTATCATTTTTTTTTCATGCTAATTGTTTTTGTTTGCATGGGATTTTCTATTTGGCATTTACATTTGTATTTCTAACCTGTCCGTGCTTATGATCCTTGGGTGGTTGTCTAGTTCATCCTGATGCAAATGCTTCACGTTAACCATGTTTTTAGTTCTGGAGTTTTACAAATTTCCTTAAAATTTTGAATGCATGTAGATTTTGCTCTTTGTTTTTGCTTGATAGGAAGTTATCTTTCCATGACGCTATTGTTCTTTCTTTCTTCTTTTTTTTTTTTTATTTATGAACATGACACTATTGTTCATTAGTTAATTTTTAATGTGTATATCAGTATGGAGTAGAGTATCGATGCCCAATGCTTTTGGTTACTGTCTGAGGCATCTCAAGTCGGTGAACACAGATCAGTATTTGCTTTTATATCTCCATGCCAGACATTTTAAAATTGTATTGAATATGATATGTATTCCAGGATGTTCTAATGAGGCAATTGTATCCTATTTATTACAAATGCAACATTTAGAGACAGCATCCTCTCCCAACAGTAGAAGGTGATAGATTTCAAATGTGTATTTAGGTGTGCTTTACCATGACATTCTAATCTTTCTTTCTATGGTTTAACTTGCAAATGGTAGTCATCTACTTAGGTTTTTTCATTGGTTATAAACCTAATTGTTTAGGGAGAGAATATTTTCATTGTAGCAGTGTTTTTGAGGAATCTCGGCACTCCTACGCCTTTTGGCCTGTCAAGGTGAAACATAACTGATGGCACACCGAGAAGTAGCCCCTCTTACACCCACCAGATGGTCCACACTTAGCCCAGACCCTTGGTTTAAATGTTCCTGCACACACTGGGAAACACAGGGTCAGGGAGCTAGGGCCGGCAGTATGCCGGCTTTTAGCTCTCCAACGGTCAAGTTAGGGAGATCAAGGGGACTGTAAATGGAGCTTCTCACCGTTAGGGTTTTTTAGAATCTCGTAGCTGAACAAAGAGCCGGAGCCTCTATTTATAGACTCGGACCAGGGTGCATACGTGGCGAAGACCACGTGTCGTTTTCTGCCTCCGCCCTTGCACGTTGCTGCCCCCCATGCTCCTGCACGTCGCTGCCCCCCATGCTCCTGCACGTCGCTACCCCCCATGCTCCTGTACATCGTTGTCTCCCACGATTTCTGCCACGTTTTCCCTCTGACATACCTGTCCTTTTCTCAGAACCATCAGGTCTGTTGACAGATCCGTTGCGGAGGTTAAGTGATTCGTATAACGGCTTTTGAATTAGCTCCCGGGTGTCGTCCTATCAGTCAGGACCTTATAAGGGATTGAGAGCCTCTCGGGGCCTCAGGCAATTTTTCGGGTGTCGAGTACCACGGGTGAGGGTCAGGATCACAATTGATCAAGTAGTCGTGGGATGGTTCCGGTTAGGGGTCAGGATTCCGACTCATGACGTTCGAGGGCCCGAGGTCTAGAATCTTTGTGGCCCACTGGGTATCGTCTTATGGGTCGTGGTTTTCCTGGGCCGTGTCTTCCCCCTCATCAATAACTAAGGCAACCAATTAAATATTTATTTATTAAATTTCCGAAAAATTCCTTGTGAAGTGGAAAGGTCGCTCATTGTTAGAGTGCACTTGGATTTCAGCTATGGAATATCCACAACTCAACCCAGATATGTATGGGGAATACCATGCCTTTAACTTGCTGGGGTTGAGTTCTTTCAAGCCGGGAAGAATTGATGGTGATCCTAAACAACATTTAAAGACCTATTCTAAGAGTAGGAAGGCTGATCAACAGGCATATGTCATGATGATGAGTCTTGGGATCTCATTTAAGATCAGTAATTTTATTTGTCTTTTATTGTTTACACAGGTTTTTATGCACCTAGGTGTATTTTTGTCATTTTAACTTGTTAGATGTGGGGTCCAATCATTAGGTTTTGCTATTTGACACTTCTTTTAGTGGGTTTTAAAGTTACATTGGTTTTGGTCAAGTTAGTAGGGAGTTATAGAGGGTTTTTGCACACTTTTGTGTGTGGGGTGTCTTGTAAATTTGTCCAAAAGGGTTGGATGCTCCACCTATTGGAACATATAAATTTTTGGTGTAGGGCTATCTTTTGGAAAGGGCCCTAAAGGGTTGGTAGCAGTGTGTATAGTTTAAGAGATGAAGGATGATCTAGAAGCAAGGTTATAAGACTGAAATTAGGCTTAGGCTTGGCTATGGGTTAAGATAAGAGGCCGAAAGAAGGGTTTATTGAAGGCTTACTGCTGCTGAAATTTTCAGCACAAAGAAAGGGGTTTAGGGGTGCCGCAAGAGATAGATTAAATGGGGTATGGGTTTTGAATAGTAATAACTAAGAGGCTGTGAGGGGAATGCTGCCACAAGTTGTAATAGAGGTGGGGATTTGTGGTTTCTTGAATAGAACAGCAAGGGGAAAGGAAAGGTATAGGTGCCATAGGGTTTTAATGGTGGATATTGAGGTTTCTTTCAAGAAAACAGTGGGGGTAAGGGTTAAAAGGGTAGCCGCTGGTTACAAGGATGATGGGGGAAGGGTTAGATTGTGGATTTGGGGGTTCTTGATAATTCTTGGAAGAAAACAGTGAAAAAAGAAATCAGTTAAACAATATGAAATAAATCAAGAATGGATCTTGATTAATTCTTGGTATTCTTTATGAAATAAATCAGCTAAACAACAAGTATATATAAAGATTTCAGCAAGAATAACTAAAGATTAAAGAAAGAATGAATGAGAAATAAAACAAGAAAGAGAGAGAGAAGAGAGGTAGAAGAAGAAGAGATTGTGAGATAGAGGGAGATTCACGAGTGGGAGAAAAAAGGGGAGAGAGATACGTGGTCCAAGGCGTAGACTCCTCAAAAACACCACATTTATTTTCAATTTCCAAAAATCTGATTACAACCTATTGTCCCTTCTATTTGTAGTTGACTCCAAAGACTCCTATTACTAGAACTAGGACTCCAATTCTCTAATAAACCAAGGCTTGACCAGCCCTCTTCTACCACTAATTTTAACTTCAAATAAAACCCAAAATGACCCCTAATCACACCTATGACTGTGGCATTAATGCCTTATTACATAAACTCCCCATTACATAAAAACCTTATTAAAACCCACCCAGAAACAACCCTAGAATTTTGGGAAAGAACCCGAATCTAATGAAAGCCAAAATAAGACTTAAAAACGATCCTACAAAAACTTCTAGGGCCCTGTCCGACTTGGTTTGGGCTTAGGCCTCCAAAGAGGATAGGTTATTTTCAGCCAAGTTAGGGCTGCTGCATCATATTTCTTATAACTCTAGTTGGGGCATGAAAGAATAAATGTTGAATATTGGCTGCTACCATTGTTTGGTTGGGTGATATGTTTCTCTTGAAGTTTTGAAGCTCTGTTCCTTGTCTAGTTTCTTTCCTTATTGATATTGGAATGAATTCTATTGTTCTATTTTGTTGGATTTTCTAGGACATGTAATACTTTTACTATTCCGTTTGTGCTCATATTTGGAGGATTAACTCCTTTTTCATAACCCTATAATCCTACAACATTTCACCCTAATATGAGAACCCTACCTTAGTTTCTGTGATGCCCTAGTTCTGACCAGCAACTAGAACTTCTAGATTTTGTATTTCTTTAATCTCTGTAATCCCTATTTTTGATAGTGTCTTCCAGCCTGATTGAACCTTGTTTAGATTCCTCTTGGACCCATAACCCGTAGAACATCTGAGGCCTAGGCCGTTCTGCATCAACTGGTGTCTTAAAAATAACTATTCTTGTAGAACCTTCTGTTGCTTATTCCACCTGCGAGTATGGGCCCAAAGTCTCTTAAAGTTAGGAAGAAACAACTTAAAGTGAGCAATCTGAGAAAGTCTCAGTTCTGGAAAATCCTGGGCAGCAGTCAATAAACAACCATAACTCCAAAATGGCTTGTCCCAATAAGCTGAAAATTTGCAGTAAGATAGGTCTATATACTAAGAAGGAACACACAAAATTTCAGGTCAAAAGGTTCACAAAAAGTATATAAGTTTTTTTTTTTTCAAAGCCCATCTCTGCTTTCCAGCTTACACAGAATGTGATAAAACAGTCTAGAAAACACTATGGTAGGGTTCCAATCAACAAGAGATTTAAAACTGATATTCCAGCAGAAGTAGGCGATGAAATCCAAAAGAAGAAGAGGAAACCTATGGCTGAATATTATTAGAATAATGTGTAACTCAGAAGAAAGTAAACTCAGTCCAGAATGATGAAGAAACATCACACAGAATTCAGATTAGGAAGTTGAAGACTACTTATCTGATAGGCAGCATGATGTAGGATGGTCTAGGGAATCACAAATTGAAAGAAGAAAGAAAACCCAAAATTCGATTTCTGGAAAATCTGGACAGTGGTGTGAAATTATCAAAATACCCCTGGCTTTGTGTCAGAAAATTCTGCGATTTGACAGGGTGATTCTTGGGTCCACGTTGTCCCACTGTTCCAAATTTCAGCAAATTTAGATAAGTTTAGGTGTGTGAAACTATATACGCAAGTTTGCTGTTTTTGGGATTATAGAAGGAAACCAGAGAACACATGAAAGACAGAGGAAGAAGAAAGATGATAATAGAGAAGAAGAGATAGAAAGAGAGAAGATAAGAGAGAAGAAGAGAGAGAAAAATGGTAGAATGCTCACCTCATGTGAGGGGTTGAGAGAGAAAAACTTGGGATACTACACCCACTTCAATACACATGTGTCTTCATTTCAAATATTCATCTTCAATTGATCTATTTTATATGTAGAAGTGCCTTTAAATATGCATCATATTGAGAATAAAATAAAATAAAATCCTATATTTTAGATCTTCTAACTAAAATAGATTTGTTAAATAAGAAAAACCTTCTAAAGAAGAAAAAAAGGAATCTGGGTTGGCACAATATTTGGCTTGTTGGCTAAGTTATTGGGCTTCACAATATCTTAAACAATCTTCCAAAATATTCTTCACAATATTGGAGAAAATATCTCCAAATATTCTCTACAATCTTAGAAAATATTGGACTGACGAATTGGCATTATGGATCTCCCAAATATCTCCTAAATATTTTCCAAAATCTTAGAGAATATTGGAGATATCTTACTGCTCATTGTGAGTCCCATGGACTGAGGTGGCAGCCTATAAAAATACAAAAATATCATTGAAAATAAAATTTTATTCTACGCTTTAACAAACATGCCTTATTACATTCAATCCCCTAAGATTTAAAATAATTGCAAGAAACCCCTAAAAACAGAAAATTAACTCGTCACCATTGGACACTCCATGGAAGACTATCCATGGTCGTCCAACTTCTTCTTAACATGGTATGTTTCCGCATCATTATCCTTGAGTTTGAAGAAGTTCGACCATGGAGGAAGACTCAAATTCGAGGATGTATATTTTAAGTTGAGGGTCTTCAATTTGTAGGGCCAGTAACCTTAAATTCATAATAAAAGAATGCAACATAGGTTATTCTTGAAGCAAGCTTGATCCCTTGGACTACAACTTGATGTCTTCCATACGTTCTTCCTTCTTTTCAACTTTGTCTTCAATCTTGTCGTCAATTGGTGGCTCATGAGGAGCAAATTCTTCCAGACTTGATTTCTCTTTTGAAGAATCTTAGGTAGATCATCTTCATGCTGAAATTGTTGTGATGTTCTTGCACTTTGTATACTATGGGACTGTTGTAAAGGAAGAACTGCCTGAGAATCTTCCTTATCTTGGAAATGAGGTTGATGGGCTACATTAGAAGATTCCAGTGGAGGCAATCTGACGACAATTATATTGAGAGTCTTTTGCAATTCTGCCATTTGTACCTGCATATCCTTTACATCACTTTGAATGTCCTTTACAATGGTTAAGTTTTTGAATTTTCTTTGTATGCTCATCTGTAATGGTAGACAGTGTACTAACAATTTAGACCATGATGATTTTGGAGACCCCAACCAAGGTTTTAGGGCTTGCATAAAGAGTTTAGGATTATGTAAACCCTTTCAAGAAGACCCAATAAGGGTTTAGGGTAGCCCTAAAATAATATAAGGAACCCAAAAAAGATTTTAGGCTATTTAGACAACAATCGAATGAGGTCCTTACTTACACTGAGGCCTTTTGAAGAAAACCCAAAAATTTTAGGGCCTTAGTAAATCCCTAAAATTGATGGAAAATGTTTTGGGGCTGTTCAATAATTTTAGGGTAGGTTCTAAAATTATTCAGAGGCCTGTAAATATGCTATAAATTAATTTACACAACTTTTGAAAGAACCCTAAAATATTTGAAATGGATACCGATTGAAAATGAAGAAATTGAGATAAGGCTTTTATGGAAAGGATCCCAACTAATAAGAATTAATTGGAAAACTTGGCTTTGATACCATATCTGATGTAGGATCCAAAGGGAAAAGATTCCTACACTAATTAAATAAGACCAAAGCTTAAAGATTGAATCTTGAATTAATAAAGATTGTTGAAATTTTAAAGAAATAATTCAAGAAACTAAATCTTTCAAAAAATTAGGAAATAATTAAAGAACCAATTCGAGAATGATTAAATATGCGAAGAGAAGTAGGAAATTGAAGAAAACAAAAGAGAAATTAAACAAAGAAAGAAGGAAAAAGAGAGGGAAGAAGAGAGAAGATAAGAGAGAAAAGGAGGGATAAAGAGGGTAGAATGCTCACCTCATGTTAGAGGTCGAGAGAGAAAAACTTGTGATACCACACCCACTTCAACACACATGTGGCTTCTTTTTAAATATTCATATTCAACTGATTTACTTCATAGGTAAAAGGGATTTTAAATAGACATTACATTGAGAATGAAATAAAATAAAATCCTATATTCTAGATCTTTTAACTAAAGTATACTTATTAAATAATAAAAACTTCTAAAGAAAATAAAAAGTAATCTTTTTTGACACAATATTTGGCTTGTTGGCTAAGTTTTTGGGCCTCACAAGATCTTAAATAATCTCCCAAAATATTCTTCACAATCTTAGAGAAAATTTCTTCAAATATTCTCCATAATCTTGGAAATTATTGGATTGACGAATTGGTATTGTGGGCAAAGTTTAAAATGTCAGTGTCAGTGGAAATATTGGTTGGGCCAAAATAAGACATGTTAAAAATGTCGGAAATAAATATTGTAAAAATCATGGAAACTTAGGAAGCATATTCTAATCTAACTACATAAACATAAGGGAACAAAGAGATTCGTTAGGAATGATAGCTTATTTTAAACACTTGTATTGTAATATTTCTAATAAATATACATGCATTTATTAGGATGCTACTACATAATAGTTGACAAATATATTATAATCTAACTAAATAAACATTAGGAAACAAGTAGAATCTCTTCATTTTCTTCTTTGTTCTCTTCTCCTTCTTCTCCCATATTTTATTTTCTTTGGAATTTATCATTTTTATACGATTTTTTAGCATAACAACACATTGTCGATATAGACAATAATACACTGCGAAAGGGGAATAATCGCTTGACATATTGACATTGTACATCATGTTTACCGAAATTGAAGTTTTATAATATAGTTAATGTTTCGTGGCAATGTTTGTAATATGTCGTGTCGGTCTTGGTAGACATAGACATATGTTAGTTGATATATAAGACATTTTGAGACATTTGATACCATAATTGTGGTTTCTCCAAATATCTCCCAAATATTTTTCAAAATCTTAGAGAATATTGGAGATATCTTACAACTCATTGTGGGTCCCATGGACTGAGGTAGTAGCCCATAAAAATAATTACATTCAACCTCCTAAGACTTAAAATAATTACAAAAAACCCTTAGAAATAGAAAATTAACTCTACACTACTAGACACTCTATTAAAGACTATCCATGGTCTTCCAACTTCTTCTTCTTGACATGGTATGTTCTCGCATCAAACTTTTTTTTATGATTTTTTTTAATAAACAAAATTTTAGGGTTACTGTGATTGATGCTCCACACGATTTGTGTTGGTGATGAGTTTATGTATGTATTGGTGGGGGTTTGGAGGATTGGTGAATATACTCGACAATATTCAGGCTGTCAGTGATGCGTGGTCATGTGGATGGTCCTTTTGGATCATGTGATATGGTTTTGAAGCCTAAGAATCAATTAGTTTGGTTTTTTTGGGTGCAGTCAGGGTTCGGTTTCTCACCCCCCCCCCCCCCCCAAAAAAAAAAAAGAAAAAAAAGCTGAGATCTCGGAAGCAAAGTCTAGTAAAAATGGTGCATTTGGTGCATCATCTGGGTTTCTGGGAGCAATGTGTTACCATTGGGTGTCCAAGGTGATAATCCCAATGCACAAACACGAAGATTAAGCTGGATGGGACCAATTACTCGGAGAGGTCTTAGTCTGCAAGAATGTATATTGATTGAAGAGGAAAACTAGCATACATTAATGGACGAGTAGTAGAGCCATCTTTCTTAGATACCAAAGCCTATGACAAGTGGGAATTCGAGAATTTGACTGTGATCTTTTAGTTGCTCCACTGAAAACCTAGAGTTGTCTAATGAGAAGACAATCCTATAGCTAGTGTGGAGAGTGAAGATCTTGATGTAAGAAATGTTTAGCATTCTTGTGCTGGTGTTTTGAGTGAGACAAATGAGATCGTTGTGGTTGCTGACACATGTACCATTGTTGCCTTAGTTTGTGATCAGCCAACTGTTGAGAAACTAGTTCCAGATTAGGATGAGATCTAGCCTATTTCGATAGCTATACCAGTCCATTAGCTTAAGCAGAAGTCAGATGAGGTGTACTATGAAGTCTTTCCACTACTTAATCCTTACGAGATGAAAAGCCTATGGTTATACAATTCAAGCTTCTCATAGTTGTTGATTCTTCTTAACTATAAAACTTGAGGATGGGTTTTTTCAAACAAGGGGAGTTTGATGTAGACATCTAGGCTGAAGTGGGGCCCACGTGACATGTGGGTGAGACCCACACGTGTGATCCTTATGGTAGCAAAGTGGGGGACATATGGAGCATATTGGAGTTAATTTAATTAGTTTTTTATTAGATTTTATGTTAAGATTATTTTTAGCCTTATCTTTTATATATTTGTTGAATTTATGTTAAAGTCCTTGTGTAATTAGGAGTCTTTAAATCAAAATTATAATGTAATTAGGAGTCTTTAAATCAAAATTATAGTCTCATTTTTTCTCTTTAGGCCATATTTTGGAGAGGTCAAAATTCATCCATTTAGGCTGACTTTGGTGTCATTTGAAAGGTTATTCAGTTATCTTTCCAATGAGACCAAGATCTTGAGAATCCAATGTAATTTGGGAAAGTTCTGGCCAAATACTGGCAGCGTATCACTTATTACTGGATTTAGTTATTTTAGAGAGTTTAATTTTTCTTAGGAAGTTTAGTTAGAGTGAGATTTAGAAAGATTGACATGTAATTTTTATATATATGCTTGTAACCCACAATTTTATGAATGAACTTAATGAATAAAGAATTATATTTCTTTTTAGCTCTTGGCTAGTGTATTAT
>JAOXJP010116684.1:0-13962 GCA_025762735.1 Platanus orientalis | reverse complement strand
ACTAGAATGGATGGTTTTGAGACCAAGGTGAAATATGAATTGAGATCTCTAAAGGCAGCTATTAAGGCTCTTACTGCATCTTTGTCTAGGAAGGAAATGGCTGAAAAATCTCCAATTCTAGTTTAAAAGCCTGAATCTAACATACAGCCTGGAGCCAGGAAGAAGTCAAATACCAAGAACAAAAGAGAACAAGGTGAGAAAATTCCTACAAAGTTTCTCTACTTGGACCTTCTCCTACTACCATGTTGCAAATCATTATTCGACGCCAAACTTCACCCAATCCTGAGAAAATTCTAGCTCGAGCAAAAGTCTAAAAGCGGACCAGATCAAGATCCAGGTCCAAGCAGTCATCCAGTCCAAAAGGTACATTCGAGTCATCAATTCTAGGACCTCCACCAATCTTGAAGAACCCGGATCTTTCCAATAGAAATTGTGAAGATTGGTGGATCATCTCAAATTCGAGATTGAATTTCTCCCTCCTTGGGAGAATGATGCGAACAACAAGAAGAGATTTTTGTATTTTGGTGGGCTGCCACCTCAACCAAAGAGACCTATAAAGTGGCTAGATGACAACCCCTATGTTTGTCCTCTTATGGCTTTCCAAAAGTCAACATAAGGGGCCCACTTATGAGCTCGTCGACAGTTGGGGGTATCTCCTATGATTTAGCAATTTTGTGTTTTAGGAAGTGTGATTTTAGAAAGTGTTAAATGTGGTAATACTTGTGCCACAAGTTTTAAATGTTTTAGTAGGTATAGGATTTAGAAAGTGTGTTTCAGGAAAGCTTTAGATTTTAGACAGTTTAGGCAACAAGTTACATGTATTTTAGAATGTTTATTTTATAAAAAGTTTTGAATCTTTTAGGATGTAAGCCTATTTAAAGGCACCGTACTATGCAATAAAGGGCAGTGAATATTGGAATTAAAATTGTGTTGTAATTGGGTGGTTTCCCAACTGGTCATAGGCCTCCTTCCAAGGGTGACGTCTCTCCCATAGGCTACCATCAATCTCCTCAGAGATTGTAGCACGCACCTTAGTGCATGTCTGAGTATCCACGTCACCTTCCCTACTCTATCGTCTTTCATTCTCTTGTCCTTCTTACCTTAATCTCCATTGATGTGTTGTACTTATTATCATTAACATCAAGAGCAGAAGTTTAGGAAAATCTGTTGAAATCAGACCATGTGATTGATGTATTCTAAATCCTACATTAGCTAAATTGTGGACAGTAACTCAAGGTAATCTTTCTCTTTCTTCAAGGTTTTGATCCCTCTTGGGTCATTACAAAAACCCTCTCTTTCCCACCTAGTTCAAAAAAATTCTTTAGTTTTCTCTTGAACTTCCATTAAAGGAATCTTGAGCTTTTTAAAATTTCGTGTTTTTATATAAAAAAAAACCTTATTCAAATTGTATGGAATTTGAACCCTTGTGCATGTCAAAAAATTTATGGAAAATTTCAGAATTTTTTGACGCACGATTTGGGGTATTTTGGTAACTTTGTGTGTTTTACTTAAAAATTCCAGAATTGCTCTTTGGGCTTCCTTTCTTCTATTTTCTTATTCTTTTCTGTTTGATTTCATCATTACTTCTTTTCTTTAATCCTATTTCAGATTTCTCTAAGTTTTGTGGCTATTTAAGTGTTTTGAGTTCCTTTCTTGATTTAATTTGCTTTTACACTTTAACTCTAACAATTGTTTGAGATCCTTCGAATATCCTACATCAAATTATGGTATCTTTTTCATTGTCTTGCATCATGTTTTAAAAGATTGTTCTAGAAACAGAGAGGTCTTTGTCCAGTTGCTTGATTTGATTCCTATGGAAAGGGAATGACTTGTGAGAAGTGATCTTGTTCGTTTTGGCTTTTCTGAGATAAAGGGTTGAAGTTGAGGCTTAGGCTTAGGTTAACAGGAGATGATTGGTTTGATAGAGGAAACAACATCTTGGGTGCTTCTCTTCTATGGCTTCTAAGATTGATAACAACAACATCAACGACAATGAAAGCGTTTCTCCCTTTAACTATGTTTCCCTCTATCGTTTGTGCACAAAAATAAGGTTTCATTACTTTTTTTCTTTTGCCTCCTCACACGCAGAGAGAGGGAGAGAGAGGAGGGAGGAAGAGGAGCAAGGAAATAAATAGAGAAGAAAGTGTACCTGTCACTGTTGTCTGCTCACACACAGGGAGGGAGATCATTTTCTGGCAAAGGATAGATAGGAGTTGAAAGCTACACTGGAGGAACAACTGCGAGAGTGTTGTGAAAGTGATTCACACAGCACAAAGAGAAAAATTCGATTCAAATCCCGACCAAATTATTTGGATTTTGCAAATGGTCATAAAACGAATTTTCAGCCTAGCATAGAAAATCGTTGAACCCAATATGCAGGTTCCCTATGCAAACAAATGCAAGGAAAACTTGCTTTTGAGGAAAACCATCCAACTCTCCGATGCTTTTTATGACATTCCCCCATTTTTCTAAATAATCAAACAGAGCCCTAGAGATTGACTAGTTTTTTTTATGAAAAACGGTGAATAATTATATTAAAGAAAAATGGAGATAAATAATCATATATGGTAGCCTTTGACTGCAATAAACAAACTAGAGGATATAGACAACTGCATCAACATTTAGGCATATTATCCCCTTCAAACTTGTGATGCTGTCCTACACTCCACTTAGCAATCTTATCAACTAATTAATTTTGAGATCTAGGGACATGATGTAATTCAACATATAATTACTTAAATAAAAGCTTAATTTCAACAATGAAGTGGCGCAGCCTCTACAATCGACAATTTGCAATTTCCCCCCCTTCCCTAAGGGATGACTGTCAGGGAATCACCTTCCACAATACAATCTCTAATACCTTTCCTCTTAATTAGTCTCCTCCCTTCTAGCAACCCCATAATCTCTGCATGTGTGGTATTGCTATTCTCAATCAAACCACCTTTGACCCAACATTCCTGAGAAAAGAGCATAGAGAAACCATCGGGACTTGTTGCTTTTGAACCATCCATAGCAAAAATAACATTTTTAACTTCCTCCTCTAAAAACGGCCTTTCAATCTTATTACCTTGATCCATTTGCAATTGAGCCTCGAAGAGATTTTCAATAATTGGCCTTTCAACCCCCTTCTTCTTGTACAATCTCTCATGAAAGAAGATTGCCTTGTTCTCTATTTCCTTAAATGTCATGAGCTTCTCCCAATCTACCATAAGACTAGGAATCATATTTTTTCTTTTCCTCCCATTAGCCATCTTATGGAACTCGTGTTCCCATCCCTTTCACTAAGCCATTAATATTTTGTTTTTTGATGCCAGAAGATTTCCTTTGCTTTGATATTCCTCTCCAAAGCAACCATAACTTCCCTCTCTTAACCCGAAGATCCTTTGATTTCCCTTCTTCCTCTTCCATTAGCTTATCAATAACTAGAAGCTCCTTTCTTAGATTATCCTTATTTTCCTTAAGATTACCAAAAGAAGTTTTGTTCCACTCCCAAAGCTTTCCTTTAACATTCACTAACTTTTGCATAAAACAAAAGCTTACCCACCCACCGACAATGCACTCATTCCACCACCTATAGACCAAGTCTTTAAAGGAAGGATGGGTAGTCCACATATTTTCAAATCTAAAAGGCTTAGGACCATAACTTCGAGCAATAGTTGTAGCACCATTGGCCAATGATTTGACATTACTTTCGGCGTTACTTCTTGGAAATAATGCGGATACAACTCCTCCCAATTCCCCGTCACCAAAAATCTATCCAATTTACTCGTAATTAGATTATCTTGCCCATTTGTTTATGTGAATTGAGCATTACACAGGACGGGGTGCCTCTGACAAAATCCTCGAAACCTCTCATGCTACGAGCAATCCTTCAACAAGGTCTCTTATCATTAACAAACCGGATTACGTTGAAATCACCTCTAATCACCCATGACCCACTCCATCAATTTTTCAACCTCTTTGTTTCTTTCCAAAATTCTTCCTTGTTAGTAGTGAGGCAAGGCCATAGACCCCTGTGAACATCCATTCATGACCTATAACAAGATTCTTTAGAAGCACCGAGATTGAGACTTTCTCAATTATCTCATCAGATCAACATTCATTCACCAGGTTCCATGCACACAAAATTCCACCTGCAGTGCCCAGGGTAGGCACCACACACCATTATGAAAGCTCAGGTCTTAATATCCACCTAAGCAGCTGACTAGACACCACCTCATTCTTTGTCTCTTGAATTACCACAACATCCGGGTTACAGATGTTAATAGCTGCCTTAACCAATCTTCTCTTATCCACACCGCCGAACCCTCACACATTCCAAGAAATTACAATCATTTTGTAACCTTTGATGAGCCCATCATACCTGTCCTTTTTCATTTTCCCCCCACATCCCCCACAGATCCATTGTGGGTGTGTCCTAAGGGATTCTTTGGGTCAGATCTTGTGGGTCAAAGGTGGTCCTATCGGCATTCATAATGCCATTGTGGCGGAGCTCACCGGGTTGCTGGAAGGTTTGAGGATGATCAAAGTCAAAGGAGTGAGAGGTTGCATTGTGGAAGGTGACTCTTCTACGATCATAACATGGGGGAGGGGGGCTCGGTGCGGCGCTTGGAGACTCCATCATTTGATTGCTGAGATCGGAGTGCTGGTTAATCATTTGCAAGCAGTGCTATGTCTTATCCCCCAAGCCCAAAATGATGTGGTAGACAAGATTGCTAAATGGAGTGTAGGGCAACTCTCTTTGTTTGAGGGGGACCATATGCTGGAGGATTGATGTAGTTGTCTCCCTGTTGTTGGGTTTTTTCTGTTTTGGCTTGTGGCTTGTCTTTGTTGTTTTGGGGTTTGTGTGGCTTGTACTTTCTCTGTCTATTCTCTCTTGCCATTTTTGGCTTCTTCTTTTATAAACTCATTTGTTATTCATAAAAAAAAAAAAAAAACTATCCTTCATATCCCATATTAGCTTCCTCAAGTCTCTGTTTCATCTTTATGCCTTCCTTTGTTTTCCCCTGACATCCGATAACTTGAGATATTTGGAAAGTTTCACCTCATTACCATCCCTATCACTGACTGAAGGCCCATCTGCCCAATAAATCTGTCCACCTCCTCTTCGCTGCATTCCTCTTCCCTTTTGATATCCTCCCTTTGGAATAAACATTCCATCATCCTAGGAGAAGAAGGTTGCTGCTCCTGGGTAGAACTTGTGGAAGAATGACACGAAAAAGGAGCTACTGATATATGAATTACAGAATTTACAGGATTAGGAATACCTGGGGAGTTAAAAGGCTCACTGGGATCTGGTTCATGTTCAGGATTCAGCATCCTCTCCACAGAAGAACTCATCTTGGATGTCAACTTGCTGGCAGACTCAACCTCGTGAGAGGAGGCATAGTCGACCAATCTCACAAAGCCTTCTTGAAGAGCTTCAAGCATCTCCTCCTGTTTTCCTTTCCCATCTCGTTCTTCTTGAGATAGGTACTCGTCTTCCGTATCAGAGGAGGAAGATCCGTTGTTATCCAAATTATTGCCTACTGGAATGCCCGACTTTGTACTTTGAGGGGTAGTGAACATTGCCTCATTGCCACCTGGGGTCATGTCATCATCCCCAAACCATTCTCTCCTATCCCCTTTGGAACACCCTTTTTCCCTCCCCTTTTTACGAGTCTCCTGCAAAGGAATAAAGGACATCTTGCTGACTATACTTAAGTGTTAAATGATAACAATTCTTGGCCCACCTAGGATCCTTCTTGGTAAGAAACATTCTAATTATATGATTATATTATCTTTTATAAGGACAATGTTAGCACACATCGACACCCCCACCACCATTTGATGGGTTTCATCTAGTTCTTTTTTTAATCCAGAAACCCACCACCATTTTATGGGTTTCATTTAGTAACTCATATGTAATATATATCAATTTAATTGGATGAGATCAGCTGTCTGATCCTCATCTGTTTTTCTGGATCATTTAATGTTTCTCAAAACATTCAGAAGAATGGGATAAGTTAAATGGTTGCAACAATGCTTTACTTAGTAGAATTGTTTTTTGCTCTATGTTATGCCAAACATATTTTATTCCTTACATTGTACTTGTGATTTCTGTTTATAATACCTCAGGTTATATTTACTCATCTGTGTATATTTTTATGTAATGATATATGTATTAAAAATGGAAAAAAATGGAGTACAATGTCCAGCATAGTATTCATCTCTACCCCATTATTTATGTATTTCAAGGTTTTGATGTACACAATGCCTTTATGCACAGGTCTCAGTTGTTTCAGGCTCAAAGGAGAATCGATTATTAGGTCTGTGCAGGTGCAGATTGTTAATGCACTTCGCTCTGGTGAGCGAGATAGAGCCTCTAATATGCTTTCTAGTATTGGCCATGGCAGTGACTCATTGAGAGCTGATGATTTTGCTTATATCCTCGACTACTGTGCAAGGTCTCCTGATCCACTGGTGAGCAGAACTATGGATACTTCAGTGAGTCAATAATTTTTGTTTTGATGCTATGTAATTTATAAACCTCTCTGTGAATCAATTTGGATGATCATTCTAAAATCTATACTTATGGCTCCGGTTGTTACCTCATAAAAGAATTTTTGTGGATAAGGTAATGAGGGCCAAAAAATTTTTGAAATGCAAATTTTTGCCCCCAAATGTTTTCTTTTGTTTGTCTGACCAAGAAAAAGTGGCTGTAGAACAGGCCTGAAAATTATTCTGCTGTTTGTTTTACCAGACTTTTAGGCCCAAAGTAAAAAAAAAGGTTTCTACTGTTCCAATGGTTCATGCTCATCAGCAATTAAGTAGAATGAAGATAACATATTATTAACCAGACATCGTTCTTGAACTATAATCAACATATAATCCATTCACTCCATTACTATTGAGCCATCTACTAGCCACTGATTTATACAACACTCATATGATAAAAAAAAAATTAGAAGTTTTATAATATTAGGAGATTCAGCGTTGGAGTATCTTTTGCATAGGGAAAGGGGACAAAGTCCTTTTTTGGCATGACACGTGGTGTAGTCCCAGTCCCACTCTTTTTCTACCGCCTTCCCAGATTTGGATGCACTGGCACTTTTAAAAAGTGGTACGGTAGCCAATCACATGATCGGGGAGAATGGTCAGGTCTCATGGGATCTTCACCTTCATAGATGGGAAAATGATTGGGAAGTGCTCTCCACTTCAGCCGTGCTGCTTAGACTGGATAGAGCAGAAGTGGGTCCCGAGTCAGATTTGGATTGTAGATTATGGCAGCCTTGCCCAACGAATAACTTTTCTGTTCAATCCATGTATAATATTATCCGTCAGCCCCAGGTGATAGTAGCTCTGGTTCAAGAAATATGGAGATCTAAGATGCTGTCTAAAGCTCGCTTTCTTCTTTGGCTCTTACATTTTGATAAAGCCCTAACTCTTGATATCTCAAGGAGAGTGATTTCCACATGGCCAATCAGTGTTGCCTATGTGGGCTTTATGAGGACTCGATTGCCCACATTTTCCTTCACTGTCAAGTGGCTGCTGAGCTGTGGGGGGAGTTTCCCAAAGATTTGCGCTTGTGCGGGTTTTTCCCGAGTTATTCTCTAAGTTCCTTGATATGTGGTACCATGGGCAGCGAGGAGCCCTATCCCAACAAGGTGTGTTTATGTAGAAAAGTACTCTTGTGATCTGCTGGATGTTATGGACTGAAAGGAATGATTGGATGTTTGAAGACAAGACGGCATCCATCCGACAAGTGAGATTGAGCCGTTGCATTGCTCTATTGATGGCTTTCCCACTTTCCTATGTTTGCTGGGTCTGACTTTTCAGCCTGGATTTTTACTGGAATGACCTCATATTCTAATTGTCTGCTTGCCTGTACTTCTGCTTTCCATTTTAGTTTAATAAAAAAAATTTACTGATCAAAGAAAAAAAATGTCCTGCAAAACAAATCTACCAACTAACTACCAACCAGATATCGTACTAACTAATTGACTAAGCACAGGCCATACTCCCAACAGCTTTCACCAAAGTCTGACCTTAACTCTTCAAAGTTTTACAGAATTCCCTCAGAACTTTACAAGCTCCGGTTGGCTATTTGTATAATCAGTTGCTTTTTTTTTAATCTTTTTTATTATACCTGAATTTTCTCGTTCTATAGAGCATATGACGTAATTATTATCCTAGTTGGATGCCACAGGAATCCAGAACAGTTATTAGGTAATTCTGGCAGAGAAATGTTTCTTCAAATATCTCTACCGATTCACTGATGTATTAACTTTCAAGCTTAGATCAATCTTTGGATCACATTGTTTGTCATCTCAGCAATTGTCCATGCTTTATACATCTCATCAACTTTCTCTTCAAGGTTTACCTGTTGTACTAAATTCTCATCAGCACCTGACTTCCCATGGTGTTAGTTGTTGGAAAGGGATCATTCGAATTGCGGATAAGTTCAAGGAAGTTTTGATGTGATAAATGGTGCTCTAACCAGCCCCTCCAGGAAGAAGTCCCAGTTGCTAGTTGTTGTTGTTAATAAAGGATTAGAGAGGAGAAGAAAAGAAAAACTAGGAAGAAGAAGAAAAGGCGTAATTGGAGAGGAAGATGTCAATGGGAGAGAAAATTAGGTATTTTCCTCCCATACAATTACTTTATATATATATATATATATATATATATATATATATATATATATAATACTTGTGTCTAAAATACCCCTATGTGTAGGAGTAAAAATATAATGTATACCTACCACCAGAGTATAAATCCCCAATATACCCACAATACCTAACACACGTCTACACTCCCGTCAAGCTAGGTGGTAGATATCTAACAAACCCAGCTTTCCAACCAAGGGCTTAAAGTGATCATGACTGAGACCTTTTGTAAATACATCAGCAAGCTGATCTCCAATGGAAACAAAGGGAGTACAAATAAGACCAGAAATAAGTTTTTCTTTGATAAAATGCAGATCAACTTCAATATGCTTAGTGCAATCGTGTTGGACTGGATTATGGGCAATGTTGATGGTTGCTTTATTATCACAATAAAGATGCATAGGAGTAGTAATAGTGAAACCAAGGTCAGAGAGAAGGAGACGTAACCACATAAGTTCATACCCCATGAACCATAGAACAAAATTCTGCCTCAACACTGGAACGAGCCCCAACAGACTACTTTTTATTACGCCAAGTATCAAGATTTTCTCCCACAAAAGTGTAATATCTAGAGATCGATCTCCTATCAGACACCGATTCAGCCCAATCAACATTAGAATAGGCCTCAACATGTAAGTTGAGTTGTCTGGTGTATAAAATATCAGCATCAGAACTACTCTTCAAATAGCGAAGAATATGATAAACAACATCAAGATAAATAATAGCCAGGGCATGCATAAACTGGCTAACAACACTAATTGCATAAATAATATTTGGCCTTGTTAAGGTGAGATAAATAAGCCTGCCCACAAGACATTGATATCTGCCTGCATCAATAAGGCGTTCACCAACATCATCAACATAACGATGATTGGGATATCTATATGCGAGTCATTGGGTTTACAACCTGTCATTCCAATTTCAGCCAAGAGATCTAGTGTATACTTCCTCTGAGAAATAAATAGGCCATTTTTCGGCCGAGCAAATGCCTAAAAAATAATGTAATTATTTAAGCATGATCATTCCCTGTCACCACTATATCAACATAGACTATCAATGCAATAAGACGACCAACATGGTGTTTAATAAATAAAGTATGATCTGCCCGACTCTAGTGATACCCATATCGAAGTATGGCTACACAAAAATGCTCAAACCAGGTCCGTGGAGACTGCTTCAGACGATATTGAGTTTTTTTTATCTTGAAAAATTTTCCCCTTAGAGGTAGAAAGGAAAAAACCAGGAGGAAGTTTTATATACACCTCTTCGACCAAGTTCCCTTATGGAAAGACATTCTTCACATCAAATTGTAAGAGAGACCAACCTTGATTAGCAGCCAAAAACAAGAGAACCTAGATAATTCAATTTTGCCACATGAGCAAATGTCTCTTGGTAATCAACGCCATTGGTCTGGGTATAACCTTTGGCAACTAAGTGGGCTTTATAACGACAACAGAACCATCGAGTTTGAACTTAATTGTGTAAACCCACTTGCAACTAATGGGGACTTTATCTGTAGGTAGATCAACAAGCTTTGAAGTATCATTCTTCTCAAGAACCAACATTTCCTCCTACATAACAGCCTTCCATTGTGGTTATGACAAGACATCTACAACACTACGAGGAACAGAGACAGAGGCTAAACCAAAAGCAAAACGACGATAGGAAGGTGACAAAGAATAGTACGAAACAAAATTAGCCATAGGGTACTTAACACAGGATCTGACACCCTTTTGAATTGCAATAGGGAGATCAAAATCATTAATAAGAGACAAGGGGAATTACCTGCACTAGGAGGTGGATCCAAAGAGGAATCATGGTGAACTTTTGCAGCAACTATCTTCTTTCACCGTGAGTAGACCTTGAGAACTTGCCCCCCCCCTCTCACTACCATTGCTTAAACCAACACCTAAATCAAACATAAAGGAAGGAATAAGGAGATGGACAATAAAAGGATCTAGGTTAGAGAACTCCCCTTGAACTGAGGGCATGGGTGCAGAAAAAAATGGAATATTCTCATTAAAAGTGACATCCATCGAGGCAAAACTTTGTCTAGTAGGAGGGTGATAACACTTGCAACCCTTCTGACTAGGAGTGTAACCCAAAAATATGTACTTAAGAGACCTGGGATCAAGTTTAGACTGATGAGATTTGTCTATATGAACATAACAGATGCACCCAAAAATCTAAGGAGGGATAGGAAACAAATGAGTAGGAGAAAGAAGAACATCAATCGGTGTTTTAAAGTTAAGAACCCATGTAGGCAACTTATTAATGAGAAAAATAGCAGTTTGTAAAGCATTAGACTGAAAAGTTTTTGGCACATTCATAGTGAACAGAAGGGCACACGCCTATTCTTACGTTCTGCAACTCCACTTTGTTCAGGAGTGCCTGGATAAGTAGTTTGATGAATAATTCCCAATTGATCTAGATAAGAGGAGAATGCATGAGACATATACTCTCTGCCATTGTCTGAACGAAGAATTTTAATCTTTTTATTAAACTGGGTCTCAATCATTTTTTGAAAGGAGACAATGTAGAAAACACATCACTTTTAGATTTCAAAAGATAGACCCAAGTCATATGAGAAAAATCATCAACAAAAATAACAAAATACTTAAAGCCAAATAAAGAGACAGTAGGGGCTGGACCTCACACATCAGTATGAACAATATATAAAAAATAGAAACACTTTTAATAGGACTAATGGGATAAGAAGCTCTACAAAGCTTTGGATTCTCACAAGGTGTGCAATGAAAAGAAAACAGGAACTAGAAAACAATTTCTTTAAAGTAGAAGGAGAAGGGTGGCCCAAACAACTATGCCACTGAGACAATTGCTGAGAGCAAACACTGCTATCCTTAATTGAAAAAACGAGAATCTATTGTATTGGTGAAGCCAAGTGAGAGGGAACATCAAGTATGCGTAAATTGTTGTCCTCACACCCCTTGCCAATCATCTTCTTCATATCCAAGTCCTGAAACAAACAATGAGAAGGAAAAAATGTCACACTACAACTCAAAGATTTGGTTAAATGACTTACTAACAACAAATTTAAAGTAAAGTTAGGAATATGGAGGACAAAAGACAAGGATAGAGGAGTAACCAAAATACAACCTTTACCAGTAACAGAAGAATAAGATCCATTGGCTATGCGGACCTTATCCTTCTTAGAACAAACATAATAAGAAGAAAAAAAATGAAGTCGTACCAGTCACATGATCAGAAGCTCTTAAATCAATGATCTAAGAATAATCGGGAGTAGATACATTAGCATTGAATGTAGAAGCAAAGGTACTTGACTAGATAAAAAAAGACCGAGGAATCGAAGTGGAAGTGTCCAAACTAGACACAAAACGTCTCAGAGCTTTAAGCTCCTCACGAAAAAAAGTACCAGTCATAGAACCAGAAGAGGAAGTATGCCCAGGTTCTGAAGGAGAAGATGCAACCACATAATTGGCACTTGATCTACCACTATGAAATCAAGATCCTCCACGCCCTCTAGACAAAGAACCTCGTTGTGAAGGACGACCCTAAAATTCCTGTGGATGGCCATGTAAATCCCAACACATGTCCTTTGTATGACGAGGTCTACCACAATGCTCACATTTGAGCTTATTCCAATCATCTCTAGAAACAACACTTCTACTTCATCAAAAAAAAAGAAAAAAAAAACACTTCTACCACCACCACCACCACCACCACCACCACGACCTCAAGAACCTCCTCGATCACCTCATTGAGAGGAGGAAATAACTACAGATTTTTCAGCAATCACCCCGCTAAAAAATCAAAAATACGATTTTCTTCAACTTCTCTACTATACTCCACCATATCATCAGAACATTTAGCACGGTATGTGTTGTAGTAATCAATCTCTTGCCACAAGCCCTTAAGAGTATAATAGTATAATGAGAGGGACTTATCATCCTGTCGAAGCTGTGAGACTTTTTGACGTAGTTCATACATTCTGACCTTATTGCCCTTCTTGGAATAAGTTTAAACAATTGAATCCCAAATATGCTTGGCCGTAGGAAGATACATGAGAGTATTCGCAATCTCTGGTTGCATAGAATGAAGCAACCATGACATTATGATAGCATTTTCAGCCTGCCACTTGGGAAAAGTGGTAGCCTTTGTATCGGGGGCCTTAGTCTCACCAGTTAAGTATCCCAATTTCCCTCTACCAATGATAAAGAGTTGAGTGAAACCAAGGAAGAAAATTACTACCATCGAATCTAACAGTAGTGATAAGAGTATTAGGGCCTTCATTACAACCAATTCTAATCCCTCTAATGGTGGCAGAAGTAACCTCGCTGTCTTCTGACATACTTCAACGTTCTAGCAATAAATTCCACCCAAAATCAAGGCCTATAGTAGTACTTCCAATTCAGCTACCAACCAAACAAAGCACAACAGATGACTTGCTCAAAAAATAATTTGATCAGGTTGAGGAACACACCACAATCCACTTATACAGTTGCAGATAACACGATCACTAGTTCATTACAATCAGTGGTTGATCGCTGGCTTAACACGATCAATGCTTCAATACGATAGATAAAAAACTCCACGGAGCTTGATCAAGCACATACGTGAGTCATTGGATTTAATAGAATTCATCAAATGATTGTTGGATACTATAGCTACATAGTTAAACCATCACACAAAGACAATTGAACACAGGGTGTTAAACATGCCCAACAAAAATTACTCCTACAACCTCAATACTCGACTAATCAAACTGAAACAAAATCCCACACTCTTCTATGAAAAAAACGATCAATTCCATGTCATCCCTTTTTGGAAAAAAACTCCATATCGATTTCCAATAAAAAAAACTCAAATTTGAATTTTCTAATATTTTTGAAAGAGAATCCTTTGAAAAAAAGTTTTTGTGCTCTAATTCAAAAACCCGTCTTACCAAAAAAACCCTAAAATCATACTATCTTGGAAAATGGCTTCTGACTGAACCAACCTCTTGCTGTGCACAAATGTCAGTTGTACGAACGCTGATGTCAGCGACTCATCTCTTTTTTGTTGACGTTGATTCTTAACTTGGCTCTGATACCAAGTTGTTAGTTGTTGTTGTTTATAAAGGATTAGAAAGAAGAAGAAGAAAAAAAAGAAAAACCAGGAAGAAGAAGAAAAGAAAAGGCACAATTGGAGAGAAAGATGTTGATGGGAGAGAAAATTAGGTATTTCCTCCCATACGATTACTTATATATATATATATATATATATATATATATATATATATATATATATATATATATATATATATATATATATTGGAGTAAAATGCAATGTATACCAC
>JAOXJP010116683.1:0-27969 GCA_025762735.1 Platanus orientalis | reverse complement strand
TTAGAAAGTTTATAATTTTAGCAAGTTTCTTATTGTTTAAGTTTATAAACCTATTAAAAGGCAACCCCTCTCCTATAATTTGATAGAGAAGAACAAACAAGTTTTTGAAGATTTGGGTGTTCCCAAAGTGTGGCTGTAGCCATGTTTTCCTTCTCCAATGATTGATGCCACTCATGGTTCCCCTCTCTTCTTCTTCCATAGGTGTAGCTGCAAACTCTCTCTCTCCTTCAAAGTATATCTCTATTCTTTTTCTTTATTTCTTAGTTTCTTCTTAAGTTTCTCTTTCTTTCAATACTGCTCTGTTTTCATTCTTTCTGTCATTATTGTTCCTTCTTTTCTTTTTTCTTATTCTTTTTCTCTTGAAACCTTCATTAAAGAACCTTTACTTTTTCTGAAATTCTTTGATTTAACCCATCAAATCTTATCGGAATTTCATGAAATTTTAATTAAAAACCCTGTCACACATCATAAATGACCATAAAATTTTCAGAATTTTCTGAATTTTTTGATGCGTCAGAGGGGCATTTTGGTAATTTTTTGATTTTCTGTCCAAAATTATAAAAATACCATTTTTGAGTCTTTTCTTCTATTTTCTCATCTTTTTTTGTTCTTTCGCCATCCTAACCTTCTTTTTGTGAGTTTATTTTTTGATTTTTAAATTTTCGTGGCTACTTGTTTGTTTCTAAACTTTATTCTTATTTTTTTGCCTCCGCATCCTTTATTTTAATTTGTTTGAGGGCCTTGGAATTATTCTACAACTTTTTGGTATCTTCCTTTTATACTACATCATAGGGGTTGCCTTCGAATTAGCTTACAAGTTTAAACAATTAGAAACTTGTTAAAATTAGAAACTTCATAAAATCCTAAACTTGTTAGCCAAGTTTTCTAAAATAGAAGACTAAAAACCCACTTTCCTAAAATTAAGACAACTAAAACTAAAAACTTTATAAAAAAATACACTATTTCCGTTTTTAGTGACACCCCCTTAGTAATTTGGTCATAGCTTTCCCAAATCACATTGGATTTGCGTAATATTAGTCCCATTAAAAAGATAACTGAATAACCTATCTAATAACACCAAAATCAAGTCAAAAAGACAAGTTTTACCCTTTGAAAAAGTGAGCTAAACATAAAAAACGGGATTACTCTAAAAATACAACAAAAATCTTGGCACTATTAGCCTTATTACATGGACATAAAATAAATGTTACCCCCTATAAGACTCTTACTAAAACCCACATAACATTGCATCTTCCATAAATCGCTCCATGCGTGGAGCCCACCAAGGTCAAATGTGGGCCCCACCTTGCTCCCATGTCCTCATCAAACCCCCTTTGTTCGAAAAAACCCGACCTCAAGTTTTACAGAGGAAAATAATCAATATGATGTAATAACTCGCACCAATCAACCATGAACCATATTCTCCAACTATTAGGTTGTGATGTAAACCGTCCATTTACAAGTGTCTGATATAAGAAAAACTTCATAATAAGTGACTCTCCTAATAAACAATCGATAAAAGAAACACCTCATAGTATTCATACTGCTGAACATGCACTGGAAAAGCAATCCCAAAAACCATCACAGAGTCGAGAGTTGGTATGGCAATAAAGATGGATTAAATCTCACTCTAAACTGGACCTGAAACATCATCATCAAGTGGTTGGTCACAAACTAGGGCAGCAAAGAAGCATTCATCTATAGACTCCACTAGCTCATCAAACTGATCATCACTAGTCATATCAGCCTCTTCCGCACTAATGTCCACATCTATGATCTTGGTTTCACTTTCCTAAACTTCCATCTCAAACTTTTCTTCCACATTTATTGGTTTAGCTTCATGTTCCAAATAGTACGCTTGGAGTCAATGACTTCCGCAACACAATCCTCACTTTCCTCACTAGATGTAGGCTTACCTTCTTTAGTAGATAGCTCTAGTTTGAACAAGATTCCATTTGGAGGTTCCTTGGATTCTATATTGGACTCTTCCTTAATTGCATCAAAGCCCTTTTAGGTCTTCTTATCTATAAAATTTTGAACACTTCCAATTATAACTACTAGCACCTTCTTAGCAGGCTTGAGTCGGAGACGATATCATACATCATGGTTAAAGAGTCGCAACACTTGGGTCTTTTTATTAAAACTTTCTTCTCCTCAATCCATTGTTTGCCTAAAATCATTGGTGTGTCAATTAAGGGGAAATCACACACTAGGCACTTAGCACTGTCAAAACAGTCTTTTTGTGGTGGAATTGAATATCTACAACACGGTCCCTAACATATCCACAATATTTTAAATTTTTCGGGTCTTGTAGGAGCTCTTCAACAAAAGATGTAGAAATAAGATTTTGATCAGCCCATCCACTAATCACTATTTTAGTTGTCTTCCTGGAAAGGAAAACAAACTCAGTGTTCACTAGAAAAACCTTCTCATCTTTTCAGGGATTCCATAACTTTTCAGGCTTGTTTCCAGAAGTTTCAAGGTTTAACCCAAAACTAAGAAAAGAATAAACCAACAACTTTGCCTTTCATATATAGCTTCTACTTTAGGGTCATTTCCAAAATTTCTGGGTTTAGGTCATTTTCTAAAATTTCAGGGTTTAGGCTATTTTCCAAAATTTAAGGGTTTATAAAACTTTGCAAATAAATCAGGTCATCCAATATTCGTTAGGATTACAACTACATTGAACTTACTGAAAGAATACTCCCAAGGAACCCAACTAAGTAGAGATTAGTTGGAACTTGGCTCTGATACCAAATTTGATGCAACACAATAGAGATGATAAAAGAGTAGAAGAAGAAGATGAAGTAAAAGAAAAGATAAAGAGATAGGGAATAGATACCTTGAGGAAAATCACCAATCCTCCATAAGAAATCACCAACCTATGATCAATTTTCAGTAAAACTTGATGAAGAAGCATCTTCAACCGTTAGGAGAAGAGAGCAATTTAGCTTCAAAATTTCATTCAAATATTCATTGTAAGATTATAGGAAGGGGTTGCCCTTAAATATGCTTACAAGTTTAAACAATTAGAAACTTGCTAAAATTGGAAACTTCCTAAAATCCTAAACTTGTTAGTCAAGTTTTCTAAAACATAAAATTAAAAACTCACTTTCCTAAAATTAAAACAATTAAAACTTAAAACTTTATAAAAAAAAATACACTATTCTCGTTTTTAGTGCCACGCCCTTAGTAATTTGGTCATAACTTTCTCTAATCATAACGGATTTGCGCAATCTTGATCTTGTTAGGAAGATAACTAAATAACCTATCTAATAACACCAAAATCAAGCCAAAATGGCAAGTTTTACCCTTTGAAAAGGTGGCATAAACATCAAAAACGGGATTACTCTAAAAAAAACAGCATTATTGGCCTTATTACATTGACACAGAAAATAAATGTTACCCCCCTATAAGACCCTTACTAAAACCTACATAACATTGCATCTTCCATAAATCGCTCCATGCGTGGACCACACTAAGTCTAAGTGTGGGCCCCGCCTTGCTCCCATGTCCTCATCACCAGGGGTGATGGCAATTATGTCTTGGTCATCCACCTTCTTGCCAATTAGAAAGATCGGTTCATGAAAGTTTCGACTAATCCAAAACATGGAAGGGGAAATAGGATTCTGATTTCGGAGGAGGATAGAGGCTCTAGATTGAGGAATATGGCGGATGTGCTAGATCGATTTTTTGTGGTAAATCAGAGGCTTGCTCACATTTATCAATTTGTTCTGAAACATGAGGATTTTCCGGTCTTTCCTTTAAATAGGGGGCCTCATGGCAAACAACATGGGCAGGGTTCGTGGGTCCTAAAGGTTGGAAAAAATGAAAAGGAATTTATTGATTTCTGGTTGAAGAGTGTTTGTATTGATAAGGTGGATCCTTGTCTTTCTTGGGAGGAGGTCTTGGAGCTCATCAAGTTGGTGTTGGGAAGGTCCGAGGATCTTTCCATAACTCCCTTTGATGAAGACAGGAGTATATTGTTTGGTGATTCTAGGAAGAAGGTCATTTGGTTGGGATCCAAGGGGTCCAAGTCCATCGCTCCTACTCGTTTAGTTTTTCAGAGCTAGAAACCAGAGTTAGTGTCGGTCCGCCCAAAATCTTTGGTGAAGGAGCACTAGGTCCATATTCGAGGGCTTCCATTTCACCTCTAGACTCACAATACCTTTATGGAACTGGGGAAACCTTACGGGGGTTGCAATGCTATTAATCCGGCGACTTTAGAGCTCATTGATTGTTGACGGGTTCATCCAAAACTCTGACCATGCGACCCTGGTCGAATTCCCAAGGCTTTGAACATGAGTGACCCGGCATCATCTTTCAGAGTTCTGGTGGTCAAAGGGGAAGAAGGGGTGATCCAAGGGCAGGGGTTGTTTTAGAGGGCTTTGTTTTCCCGTAACTCAAGTGGTATAACAAATCCACCTTCTAAGGTGGTTTCTGGTTTATGGAATACAAGGATATCCCTCTGTAAGGATGTTGATTCAAATTTTAAAATGTTGTCAGGAGAGGGCGACGTGGTTGATAGGACAGTGATGGTTGAATCGGACGTGGTTAAGGACCCAATGGAGACAAAGATGGACAGCATTGCCCCCACACATGGTTGGATCAAACCGTGTTATCGGTATCCACCAAGGTTGCAAATGTTCATGGATAGCCTAACCAACAAAGGTTTGAAGGTGGGTTTGGTAAATTCCCCTGTGTAAGCCTAATTTGGTGGCCTGAAAACTGGGGGGTTTCCCAAGTGTTAGGGGCCTGAAGGAAGAACTGCACGAGCCTTTATGAACAAAGATCTAAGCCATTCAATCTCCCCCTATTGGAATGATTTGGGCTCCCTTAAGGCCCAAGGGTTAAGAACTAAGGATTGGGTGGTAGCCCATTTTGGCAAAGCTATGGATTTGGCTAGAAGAGACCCATCTAAAGAACAAGTCAGAGGTGTGATCGAGGTTCATCCTCAAGGTAGGTTCGAGGACCTACTGAAGACCAGCGAATCATCTAGAACTTCTTCCTTTCCTCCGGTGAAGGTATGTATGTTTGTGTCCTCCCTTCGCTTCCCTGTAGATTCAGCTCCAATACCCTGTGTTGATCACTCTGATCAAGGCTGTCACTTATCTAAACTTGGCAAACTAGCCAATCTCAATCTAGAAATTGCTTAGGGTGATGGTGAAGGTGATTCCAACCGTGTGGTGATCTTGCATGGGGTTGTTGGCCACTCCAAGGGAACTGAACGTCAGGTCAAAGCCTTGGTCCCATTCGAAGAACCCCTGGACAAAATTTCTCTGACGATAAACATCTCCCAAATTAGGGCCTATGAAGACAAAGGTTTTGGATCTTCAATAGGCGAGATGGTTATGATGGGGAGGAGAAAGGCTTCTCGCGCCATGGTGATGGCTCCGGATTAGGAAAACCCTCTATCTAAAGTATCCCTTTAGATGCTAGAGAAAATAGAGGAGGTTAGTAAGTTTATGGGAATGTTTTTTGATGGTGTGGAAAGGTAAGCATGGGACTTCTTCTCGGACCTTGAAAGGGAAGGGTCGATCAAAGGTCTACAGCGTAAGGGATGAAAAGTTCACAGGGAGGTGAAGAATTTGGTTTGGAGACTTAACTACAATAGGAACGGGAAGAGTGGGAAGGGTTGGAATGAGGTCCCTTCATGGCTTTGTACCATAAATTGGTATTTTTTGTTGCCCGGGTTTTGTGCGTTTGCTATGTCGATTTCTATCTTATCTTGGAATGTCTAGTGTTTGGGGTGTAAGGAGAAGAGAGTTGTTATTAAGGACGTGGTGACTAACAGTAAGGCATTGATGCTTTTGTTCCAAGAAACCAAGCTTAGAAGGTTGGATAAGGGCTTCTCCGAGAGATTTTCACCTTCGCCTTTCCAAATGGAGTCTACCTTCCCTTAGTGGGGGCGTCTGGAGGTATATGGGTGGTGTGGGACACGACGATAGTTTCAGTTTTTGCTCATTGAAAAGTGTTAGAATGGGTCATTTTTGTTGTTTATGGACCTTGTGACCATGCTTCTCTTCAAAGCTTTCTCCAGTAGCTAGGGAGTATTCAAGATCAGTGGGTAAGTCCATGGTGTGCAGGTGGAGACTTCAACTAGGTTTGAGAGCCGAGAGAGAGAGAAGTGGGGCAAGGGCCAATAGGAGAACCAATGGGATGCAACTATTTTCAGACTTCATTGATGATTTTGGGCTAAGGGAAATTCATTTGGCAAGTTCCTTCTTTACTTGGTCCAACCTTTAGGTGACCCTTTCGTTGAGCAAACTTAACAGATTTCTTGTTTCAGCTGAACGAGACGATGCCTTTCCAAACTCCATAGGGGGCTGGTGGCCCCTTTTTTAGGTAGAGGGTCGACCCTAAAAAAGAAAACTTTATTCCATAGCCTCAGAGGAAAGTTGAAAGTTGCGTGATAAGCTAAGGCTATGGAATAAAGAAAACTTTAGGGCAGTGGAAGATAGGAAGAAAAAATCTCCTTGAGGAAATTGCCTAATAGGCTAGGAAGAAAGCAGAGAGTGGCTTATCTCGAGAAGACCTTTCATGTAGGGATATGGCTAGGGATGATTTTAAAAAGGCGGCTTTATTAGAAGAAATTAAGTGGAAGCAGAAGGCTAAAATGCACTGGTTAAAGGAAGGAGACAATAATACAAAATTTTTCCGCAGGGTGACTTCGTGCAAGAAAATTTTAAATAATATCTCCCATATGTGTATTGAAGATGTTGTAGAAGATAAGGCTATGCTTCAAGACCATGTGTTGGGGTTCTTTATGGAGTTGTATTTGGATACTGGAGTTCGTCGTCCAAAGCTCGATGGTATGGAGTTCAATTAGCTGGATGATTTCCATCGAAATTGGCTTAAAAAGAACCATTTCGGAAGAGGAGGTGAAAAATGTTGTTTGAGGTTTTGAGGGGGGGCAAGGCCCCAAGATCCAATGGATTCTCTATGGCATTTTTCAAAACATGTTGGCATGTGGTGATGGAGAATTTATTGAAAACCTTTGACGATTTCGTGCAATCTGATTCTTAGATTATGGTAGTATGGCACTTACATTTCACTTATTCCACATAAGGGGCAATTATAGTTCGGGATTATAGACCGATTAGTCTAGTGAGAAGTGTGTACAAAATTATTTCTAAGATTTTAGCTGACAGGTTGAAAGTTGTTCTTTATCTTATTATTTTCGGCTTCTAAGGGGTTTTTATTAGTAAGAGACAAATCTTGGATGGGGTCTTAATCACCAACGAATATATTGATTTAATCCTTAAAGAGGGTCTAGCGGGGTCTTATCTAAACTCAGCCTTGAAAAAGCCTATGACAGGGTAAGCTGGGAGTTCCTTGAATATATGATAAGAATGATGAGTTTTGAGCTAAAATGGAAAAATTGGAAGAAAAAGTGCTATGTGTCTGTTTCCTTTTCGGTCTTATTTAATGGCAAATCTGTGAGCTATTTCAAGAGCTCCAGGGGATTGCGGCAAGGTGATCATCTATCCCCATTTCTCTTTCTGATTGTGGTTGAAGCATTTGGCGCAACGCTCACAAAAGCCTTTAAGAGAGGCTTATTAGAAGGGGTTGCAATGGGTCGAGATGGCATGTATGTGCTGCATCTTCAGTTCGCGGATGACACCTTGGTGTTGTGCAGAGGCTCTCCAAATCAAATGAGACACTTGCGATGTGTTATCCGGTGTTTTGAGTTGGTTTCAGGATTAAAAGTGAACCCATCAAAGAGTAGGCTGTTCAAGGTGGGGTAGGTGCCAAACTTGGGAAACCTGACTACGATTTTGGGTTGCCAAGTGGACAATCTCCCTTCCGGCTTCTTTCAAGCAAAAGGATTCATGAAACCTGATCATTGATAGAATTCTGAGAAGGTTGGTTGGATGGAAAGGTATGTATCTCTCCAAAGGTGGCAAACTTACTCTAATTAAATCGGTGCTTGCTAGCCTCCCCACCTACTATCTATCCCTTTTTGTCATTCCTTGTGGAGTTGATTGAGAGGATGCAAAGGAGATTCTTATGGGAGAAATGGAAAGTCTTGATAGTCCGCATTTGGTTGCTTAGGAGGAGGTCTGTAAGCCTTTGAAGGTTGGAGGGTTAGACATTAGAAGAATCTGGGACTTCAACCAAGCTTTGCTTTCCAAATGGCTATGGAGGTTTGGGATTGAAGAGGATAGTCTCTGGAGAAGAATCATAGCAAGCAAATATGGAGTGACAAATAAATGGGAAACTAAAAGGTGATTGGTGCTCATGGGGTTAGTCTATGGAAAGGTATTTCTTTGCAGTTGGATATGTTTAAGAAGGAGATTTCTATGGATATGTAAGGGTAATGAGACCCTCTTTTGGCTTGACAGATGGTGTTGCTCTAGACCTCTTATGGAGGAAGTCCCTACAATCTTCAATCTTGAGATTGATAAGCATGCTTCGGTTGCAGACTATTGGAATGTTAATGCAGACCCAAGTAGTTGGAATGTTTAACTTAGGTACTTCTTGAATGATTGGGAGCTTGGCCAAATGGCCAGACTTCTTGGTCTTGTAGAGCATTGGCACACTACCTCTAATGGGGAGGATGGCCGTAGATGGATCCCTGGGAAAAATGGAGCATTTTTTGTGAAATTTTCTTATAGTCATCTTTTGGGGTGGGAAGAGGTTGATTTTAATTGGGAAGGAATATGGAAAATCAGAGCTCCCTCCAAGGTCCTTTTCTTCGTGTGGATTGTGATTAAGGAACGTATCCCCACCTTGGACTTCCTCCAAAATAGAGGTTTTATCCTTCCGAATATGTGCCCTCTTTGTCAAGATGATGCGGAAATGGCTGCCCATATTCTTTTGCACTGTCCACATGTGTGGGAACTTTGGTCTTTGATTCTATTTAAAGCCAATGTGATGTGGATTTTCCCCAAACCCTGCCCTTCCTTTTTTCAGCAATGGTATCCCCCTTGTAATAGCCAAAAGGGTAAGGTGTTATGGCGATTGTTCATCCCAGCAGTTTGGTGGTCTATTTGGCTGGAAGGGAATAGCCGGATTTTTTAGAACTATGCAGAGCCGTCTATGGCTCTAAAGAGAGCTGTCTTTTTGTGGGCTATTAATTGTAAAAAAAAAAAAAAAATAACAATGAGACAGTTGCTTAGCCTAAGGGATTTATTGAATATTTGTCCAATTGTTTGCTGGTAATGTCTACAGTATTTCCATGAAACTATTTATTAGTAGAGTTATCTAAGGTGGTAATATATGCTAAAAGAAAACATAATTTTTACTAAATAGATCGATGTATGAATAAAATGACTAAGTGAAGCTGTAGACCATTGTGACCAACTGGTTCATTCTGTTCGAGTTTTGGCACTGAGTTCATAATCTACAACCCTCAAGAGAAACCTGGTCAATGGGGGTAGGCTTTCATGATTCATGTTTGGGCTAGCCATAGTTCTGCTACAGTGGGAGATACATTTTTTTTCAAGGATATGATGGGGTTAATCTGCCAAAGAAACAGTTATATAATAAGTTGAGATTTTAAGGGGCAGTCAAGGGAGGTAATTGTATTAATTGTTAGATAGGATTCTAAGAGAGTATTAAGTCAAATAAAATGGGTCCCACACTGCTGATTGACAACTAGAAGCAAATCCCTTAGTTTCTTTAGTTGTTGGGTTAATAATTGCTAAAAGGAAAGGGGCTAGGTTTAAGAGATCTTCTTGCTAATTTGGAAAGCTTTTGCTTGTGTAAGGAATCCAGCACAGTTGTGGGAGAGTCAATAGTTTCTATTTCTTGTCAAAGTCTAGTTTCTAAAAAGGGGCTAATTAGTAATTTATTGAAAGCTCCAATCCCCTATCAATCAGATGAACAGTTGTGGCAAAATTTGTGTTAAGCTTTGGCTTATGGTTGGAGAAGTTGAACTTTTAATCCTCCCTCCACAGTTGGACTATGGTACCCCCAGTGGTTTGGAAATACTATTGGTTCTTCTATATCTTATTCCATTTATTCAGTGATCAAGCTGTCTTATTGCTACCAGACCATACATCGCTGCATTTGACTTCATCAAGATATACATACGGCTGCAGACTACTGATTCTACAGTTGAACATAATTTCTATTCCTTAAGTTAATCTGTGTTTACTCTCAATATTTCTACGGGATACATGAGTCAATCACATTCTACTGAGGTTTATCTCTAGGTTCATCACTACCGCCTGTGGGTTTTCTCTGGGGTAAACCCTTTAGCCTGAGTTCTGTGAATTTCTATCATTCACCAGTCTCTGATTCAGTTGAAATTTTGATGGTTTAATAAGTTGCTTCCTTATTGAGTTGCCTACCTGATATCCAACCCATCTGAGTTGTGTTTATTCTAACTGATTAGACCTGTCATCCACTAATAGTTCCTACATATTTCAGTCTGATTGCACTAGTTTACTTGGTTTAATCAGTCTAATCTTTTGGTCGAAATTATATCCCATTGTTTGCTATTAATTCTGAGTTTATACATTTGTTGGTCAGATTTCTGCTCCTATTCAGCTGGAATAGGCTTGATGTAGGATAGTGGGAGACAGATTTAAGAGGCTATCGGATAGGCTGAAATAAGGTATAAGATGGGTTTAATGGAACTCAAACCTGGCCAGAATTCGAATGAGTGTAAAGGTCTAACAGGTCGGATTTAAAAATGGTTCATAAAAGCTGAGGAAAGAGAGGTTGTAGGCAGGGGTCGATGGGATAAAGCTGGACAGGTTTAAGTGTTGATTATTTTTTTAGCATTATATTGGTCAGAAAATTGGGATATTGAAGTTGGTTTCTGTGGGACAGGGAATAAGAATTAAAGGCTAATGGGATTAGGGATCTATTTCAGGGATTATGAAGAAAAATATTAGCAGAAAACAGCAAGGACTTAGGAAGAAGAAAGAAAAGGAAATAGGAGCTTACCTGCTCATAAGGAGGAAGGAGAAGAGAGAGAAGAATCTTGGGTGGCAGCCCAACACACGTCACATGCTAATTCAAAATTTCATTCATAATTCACTGTTTATTCCATTGGTGGAGGTGCCTTAAATAAGCATTACAAAGCTTGGCAGGGATTTAGATTCCTAGTAAGAAAGATTACTTCTAATTTAAAAGAACTTCCTAAAAAAATCAATTACTAAAAGGATAAGATTCCTTACAAAAAACAAACTCCTAAAATCTAGGATTGACCACTTTCCTAAACTAATATGACTCCTAAAATAATGAGATTCCCTACTTAACAAGGAATCCTAAGTTGGGACAACTCGTGGCTGTTGACCAAAGTAGTTGGACGGTTGGACCCCACCTATGTTCTCTATGATCTCCTCAACCAAGCCAAATTAAGGGGCTGTCGAGCAGCTGTAAGTGGGCCCCTTTATCTGACTTTTCAACAACCAAAACTATCCCAAAGATTGGCTGTACGACCAGCTCCTTGTGGGCCCCATAACTTTGAATTTTCAACAATAAAATGCCATAAAGGAAGGTTGGTCGTGTGCCTCTTAGGCTCCCACAAACTTGCAACTTCTGCATATTACAAGGACCCCCCTAACTTAAGAAAATTATAGAAAAAACCCTTAAAACAAAAAATTAAATTTATTCTACTGAACCACACATAGAGGCTATCCATGATCCACTTTTTTTCTTTTTCTATACAAAATATGCTCTTGCAATAATCGCCCCGAGTTGGTAAATGTTCGCCCACAAACTTGTAGAAGTAGAATCTTTAAGCTCTAAGATGTAAACGTCACTTTGAAAGTCAGTAAATTGTGGGGACAGCAACATTAAAGGAATCTCGTAGGAGGCAATTGCGTAATCTTCTTGAGGCTTCCAAGCTTCCATGGACAGTAGATTAATCACTTCCAATTGATTTTCTACTCCGTCAACTTTATCTTTAAGTAATGAAATTGATTCTTCAATTGAGACGCCTTGCTTGTCTTCTACCTTAGCTTTTTGAGTGTATTCATGTGACACATTCTCTTCGGATGATGGTTTAGGTTCCTTAGAATCCTCTTTAGAGTAGATACTCCCGGACTTGATGGCTCTGTCGGAATGGGCTACTTCGGTAGGGTTGTAAGACCATACTATTGTCCACAACTTTTAAACTTCAAAAAGCATGTCTCCACATTGTAAGTTACATGTCTTTCCTCGATCCATGATCTCCCTAAGATCACTCCATGACAGTCCGATGAAATTTTCCATGCCGCACAATCTGCGTATCTTCCCTTGGAGAACTAAATGCAATACTCATCATTACAGTGCCCACAATATGCATGATTTCGCGTATCTTGTTCGATTTTCTCCACTACGCTTAGAGAAATCAAGTTTTCTTTGCTTCGATAAGTGATTAGAACCTAGAAGAGTTTCCCAGATGGAAGGGAAAACTTAGTTCTAACCTCCATCATTCTTGGGACTCAACTAGGTAGTACTAACTGAAAAACCTGGCTCTAATAACAAATCTGATGTAGGATAATGGGAGACAGATTTAAAAGTATAAACTAGAGTCACTTAGGACTATCGGATAGGCTGAAATAAGGTATAAGATGGGTTTAATGGAACTTAAACCTGACCAGAATTTGAACGAGTATAAAGTTCTAATAGGTCAAATTTAAAAATGGTTCATAAAGGTTCAGAAAAGGGAGGTTGTAGGCAAGGGCCGATGGGATAAAGATGGACAGATTTAAATGTTGATTTTTTAAGCTTTATGTTGGTCAGAAAATCAAGAGATTGAAGTTGGTTTCTGTGGGACAAGGAATAAGAATTAAAGGCCAATGGGATTAGGGATCTATTTCAGGGTTTATGAAGAAAAATAGTAGTAGAAAACAGCAAGAAGGACTTAGGAAGAAGAAAGAAAAGGAGATAGGAGCTTACCTGCTCATGAGGAGAAAGGAAGAGATGAGAGAGAAGAATCTTGGGTCGCAGCCCAACACACACATCACGTGCTAATTCAAAATTTCATTCATAATTCACTGTTTATTCCATTCATGGAGGTGCCTTAAATAGGCATTACAAAGTTTGACAGGGATTTAGATTCCTAATAAAAAAGATTCCTAGATTCTAGGACTTCTAATTTAAAATAACTTCCTAAACAAATCAACTACTAAAAGGATAGGTTCCTTACAAAAAAACAAACTCCTAAAATCTAGGACTAACCACTTTCCTAAACTTATGACTTCTAAAATAATGAAATTCCCCGGTTAACAAGGAATCCTAAGTTGGGACAACTCGTGGCCGTTGACCAAAGTAGTTGGGCCCCACCGATATTTTCTACGATCTCCTCAACCAAGCCCAATTAAGGGGCTGTCGAGCAGCTGTAAGTGGGCCCCTTTATTTGACTTTTCAACAACCAAAAGTATCCCAAAGATTGGTTGTACGACCAGAACCTTGTGGGCCTCCATAACTTTGAATTTTCAACAAATAAAAGGCCATAAAAGAAGGCTAGACGTGTGCCTCTTAGGCTCCTACAAACTTGCAACTTCTACATATTACAAGGACCCCCTAACTTATGAAAATTATAGATGAAACTCCTAAAACAGAAAATTAAAATTTATTCTACTGGACCACACATAGAGGCTATCCATGATCCTCCTTTTTCTTTTTCCATACAACATATGCTCCTACATTAACGCTAGGGTGACTTGAGTTTTGATTAGTTCATATACTTTACTCATTTGCTTAACATGTAACTTTAAGGGTTTGTTTCTTATCAATAAGCCTGTCATTCTATTAAATCTCAGTTCATTCTGACATCTCTAGATACAGTTTTAAATTTTCCTAATATCTGCCCAGAAAGTAGCTAGATTTGAATCACCTTAAACTAATTTCTAGGATCATTGGTTGGGAACTGTTTAAAGCCTTTACTCCAGCATACTGTGGGCCTGTACCCGCAGGATCTAATTGACCTCTAGGCCATCCTGCATCAGGAGTTCAAGAAAGGTCTTGTCTATCCCAGCGGGGCCCAGGTTTCCTGAAGAATGATTATCAAAGTTAAATGTTTGGTCATTAGGGGGGGTACCAAGGCCTAGAAATCTCCAAAGTAGGGTAGTGGGAGGGCAATGCCACAATCAACTTGAAACCCTACAAACAATATAGAAGCAAGAAAAAGATAGATGAAGAACAAAGAAGAAGAAGAAGAGAAATGATACAGCATACATATAGGTGAGTGAAGTGTGTGCATGAGAGATAGGTATAAAATCACAAGAAAAATAAAGTGTTATAAACTAGATTCCTACTCACACCAACCACATGCAAAATTAGGTGGTTCTTAAGTTAGGATAGCATGCATTAAAGGAATTAGGGAAAACAAAATAAAGAACAAAATTAAAACCTACTTAAGATGCTAAAGCATTCAACTAATTTAAAGGAATCGAATAAAGATGCTTGCTGTCCAGAAAATTTTGATGGTGTGAAGTGTCAAATAAAGTGACCAAATAGTTACAATGATGAGGAAAATAACAAATAGGTTAAAGGGGATTATCCTTGGGCACTTTAGTTAGCTAGTAGAGGATATTCATAGGATTAGAGGGTATGTATAGACTGTCTACACATGAAAATCCAGCAAGCATTCTTTAGGGAAGTTTAACAAACATCATATGCACAGAAAATTCAAAGTGTGCTAAAACATGGGATTAAGCAAAGAGATTAATGGGTATGGCATGGGGGAATTCAGAGCTATTGATAGATGTCATTAAGGTTCGAATTTAGGGTTGTTATGTTAGAAACACAATCAGAAAACTTGGTTAAAAAATGCACAGGTCTAGGCCAAAACTCCCAACAAATTACTACTCTTAGGGAATTCAAAAGAGCATAAAAATTAAAGGAGAAGACCTGATTTAGTAGTCTTTGTTTTCATTGAGGTCTTGCAGTGTGAAACCATGTAAAGTACCAAGCAAAACAGCCGGAATCAAAGGGTGTCTTGTAGATGCCCAAAATCTGCCCAAATCCAAATGTGCCACCATCTTGAAATAAACCCAGGGAGGGTTTTATATGCTTGATGTTTTTTCTGCAGATAGAACCTATAGAAAGGATAACCCAGGGGTCTAGTACACCCTAGAAAAGTACACTCAGCCAAAGCTTTGGCTGGCTGAAGCTGGGACTTAATCTCCCAAAGTCTGTTCAGCAAGCTGATTTCACGCCTGGTGCTGATAAAAGCCCATGGAATCCCTTCAAAACTGAAATTTTCAGCAAGTATTTGCTAGATGATGTGTCGCCCCTGCTTTGGGAATCTTCTGGAAGTGATGCTTTGATCAAAAATTCAAGGTTAAAGAGCTGATGTTGAATCTCCTCTCCACTGTATGAAACTTCAGCAACAAGAAATCAAATGAAAATAATGTGAGATGGAAGAATAGGGGATGAGGATCCTTTTAACCCTAAGAGAAGGGGATGGCCTCCACCAACGCTGTTAAACTAGGTGGGGGCCTAGTCCCTTTCTAGAGTTTTAGTGCAGATCTTCACGTCCAAATAGGAAGAAGAAGAAGAGCAAAGTTGATTTTCAAAATTCATAATTGCATAGCATAGAAAGTGCAAGTCGTGGTGTATAAAAAGACCTCCCCCACGACTAGGTTATTACAAATAAATAGAAAGTGGACTAGAATACCCCTAATACACCACTCACATATACCCTAAATACCCTCACTCTAAAAATAAAGACATAAAACTCCCTAGAAAACAATAAATGACTAAAGTACCCTCAAATAATGTATCCTCCCTACAAACAATGTCTAATAAAATAAAAAACAATAAAATAAATGTAATAATAACACCCCAAACATATGGAGACCCCCTACTAGAACCGAAATAGGGGTCCATACCTCCTACGCCGCCTCTGATAAATCTGGAAAGCCCGCCTGGACCCGATGTCCTCATCAGAAAACGAGAGAATACAAATTTGAGAGAAAATCATATTAGAGAGGTAGGTCTCTCTATACGGTAGTGTGTGTGTATGTATCTTTTAAGTCACTATAGCATATGGTATGGTATACAATACATTATGTGTGTATAATACTACCCTAGTGACAATAATACCCTAATACATGGATCTCAACACTCCCCCTCAAATTGGAGAATAGATATTTAATATTTCGAGCTTGTCCATCAGATATGAAAACTGAGCACCACTAAGTCATTTAGTAAACACATCCACAAGTTGATAATTTGTCGGAATGAATGATATGCATATGCAACCTAACTTGAGATGATCCTTAATAAAGTGTCTATCTATTTCTACGCGTTTAGTTTTATCATGTTGCACTGAATCATGTGCAATGTTGATGCCAGCCTTATTGATTTATTGTCACAGAAGAGACTCATAGGTCCTTTTACTAGAAAGCCAAGTTCAGCCAGAAACATTTTCAACCATAGGAACTCATAAATCCTAAATGCCATCGATCTAAATTCAGCTTGTACATTAGATCTTGCAACCATTGACTGCTTCTTGCTATGCCATGTAACGAGATTACCCAAATAAATGAACAATAACCAGAAGTAGATCTACAATTTGTTAAAGATTCAGTCAAGTCAGCATCAATGTACACTTCCACCTTGTGATAACTATGTCTCTTACAGAAAACACATTTTCCTAGATAGCTCTTCAAGTACCTGAGAACTCTGTATACTGCTTCCATATAATCTTGATTAGGAGCATACATAAATTAGATGATTACACTTATAGCATATGTGATATCCAACCTGGTCAAAAACAAGTATATAAGACATCCTAAAAGACATTGATATCTACATGCATCTATCAACCTCACTATCATCTTCTTTGAGTCGGTGATTGGACTCAATAGGTGTTGCATAAGGTTTACATCCTGACATTCCTAATTCCTTCAACAAGTCTAATACGCACTTTCTTTGGGAGAGAAAAAATAAATTTATGAGTATTTAGGATTCCAGGTAAGAGAAGAAGAAGAGGAGGAGGAGGAAGAATAGAATACGTATGCAGAGAGTTGAGACTACTCTCACATATTTTGCTTCATATATCAAAAAGTAAGAATACAACTATGGGTATTTACTAATATACCCCAATACTATATAAAGACATATATACCCTTACAAATGTAACCCCATATATCCATGAAATACAACACTGCCCTCAAGCTGATATGGAAATATCATGCATACCAAGCTTGCCAACAATATAACAGAAAAGATGACTGCATAAACCCTTTTGAATATACTAGCCAATTGATATTCAGTCTTTAAAAGGGAACACATATCTATCTAGTTTGTAACTTCTCCTTGATAAAATGTCTATCCACCTTAATGTGTTTGGTCCTATAATGCTGGACAGGGTCATGCACAATACTAATGGTGGTTTTATTGTCACAATACAATCTTAAAGGGCATTGGGAATTGAATCCCAACTCTCGTAGAAGACCATAGATCCATATCAACTCATAACTACCGTGAGCAATCGCTTTAAATTCAGCTTCAGCATTTTGATCGTGCAACGACGGGCTACTTCTTATCGCTCTAACCAGGTTACCCCCAACAAAGGTTCAGTAACCTGAGGTGGACATCCTATCATCCACAGAACCAACCCAATTAGCATTTGTAAAGGCTTCAACTCTCAGATCCCTCTGTCTACCATACAGGAGTTGACCTAGACTCTTCAAATATCGTAAAATACAATATGTTGCTCAAGATGTAACGTTGTGGGAGCATGCATGAACGGACTAACAACCCCAATAGCATAAGAGATGTCCAGTCTTATGAAGGTCAAGTAAATAAGTTTGCTTACCAATCTTTGATATCAACCAATATCAATAAGCCAATGACCCTCATCTACTTACAAGTAGTGGTTAGACTCAGTGGGAGTCTCACAAGGTTTACAACTTAACATCCAAGGGTCTTGGAGGAGATCTAGCACGTACTTGCGTTGGGACAAGAAGATTCTATCATTTGATCTAACAACCTCTATCCGAAGAAAGTATTTGAGGAGCCCCAAATCCTTGATCTCAAATTCTTTGCACAGAAATCCTATCCGGTTATTGATCTCACACTGATCATTGCCTATAATAACTATACCATCCACACATACAATAAGAGCTATCATCTTCCCTTTCTGATGCTTAACGAAGAGAGTATGATCCGCTTGACATTGTTTGTAGTCATTCATGACCATGGTATTATGAAACCTTTCAAACTATGCTATAGGAGACTGATTAAGGCCATAGACAGCTTTCTTGGGATGACACATCTTTCATTTGCCGGTAGAAATTTAAAAACTAAAGGCAAACTCATTTAAACTTCCTCTCTAAGATCTCCATGTAAGAAAGTATTCTTAACATCAAGTTGTAGCAATGGTCATCCCTGAATGGCAACAACTAAATCAAAATGCGAATGGAGTTCATCTTTGCTACAGGGGCAAAGGTCTCCTGATAATCAACTTCATATGTCTATGTATAACCCTTAGCCACCAATCTAACCTTGTATCACTCTATTATGTCATTACGTTGCAATTTCACAGAGAACACCCATTTGCAGCCTATAGGCTCCTTCCCATGTGGGAGATCTACAACATCCTATGTTTTGTTCTTCTCTAAGGCCTACACTTCCTCCATCATTGCTCTTCTCCAATGAGGTTGTGAAAAAGATTGAGATACATTGCATGGAATAGAAACAGAGGACAAAGAGGTGGAGAATGCCCTAAACTCATGAGACAAAGAATTATAGTATACAAAGTTAGCAATAGGGTGTTGAGTACAAAAGCGAACACCCTTCTTAAGACAATAATGCCACTGAAAGAGCTAAGAACACTAGGAAGAAATAGAGGAGGGAGGTGGCTGAACTATTGGTGACGGAGGTTGTGTTTGCTAAGCGGTAAAGGCAACTGATGAACAACCATCCATAAGGTACAACCCAAGATCCTCGTAGCCCCTACCAATAGTCTTCCCTATCTTCAAGTCCTGAAAAGCACAATAAATGGGAAAGAAAGTAACATTGTAATTCAAGGATTTTGTAATATGACTAACAAAAACAAGATTCAACTTAAAGTTAGAAACATGAAACACGAAATTCAAAGGTAAAGAAGATGTAAGAGGAATATAGCCAGTATCAGCCATAGAGGTCAAGGAACCATCAGTAATATAGAGTTTATCTTGGCTGGAAGCAACACGGATGAGACAAATCAGTCATATGACAGGACGCCACCGAATCAATAATCCAAGGATGACTGGACATAGAACTAGGAGAAGAGACATAAGTACCAGAACAAGCTGAGGAGACACCATCATGCCAGAACTGTGCCATGAGTCCCTGTATAGAGGCTAGTTCGTTCCGAGAGGAAAACAAATGAAGAACTGGATGTGAGATCAACAACAGCGCAGGTTATTCGACGCCGTCAACCCCTTCAAAACAACACAATGAAAGGTTCCACAGTCCAAGAGTATCCTTTTTGTTGAGAACAATAGAAGCACTACTCAATACAAAAGGAACCACAATCCACAATCTTCAAATCCACTTCAATCGAGTCAAATCGAATCACAATAGCATATCTCTAATGAGATTTGGAAATCAAAAAACATAACAACCGGACGGGAGCTCTCAATACACCAAGAATCACGAACTCTAACCAAGAATTCCTCAAAAAAACAAGGCTCAAATTCCAACACTAAAGTTAATAAATATAGCTGCCAATGTTCAAATCCACAGAACTAGGGGCTACCAACATAGTACATACATCCACAACACTCACATAGGCTTCACAACACTATCAGTATCAACAAACAGTCTTAACAACAACACTAGTGTTCCAAAATACTGTACATAACACTGTTCACAGTCATTGTTCATTGTAGCATTAAGCAACAAATATATTGAAAAACATCACAAATCTCTCGATCTTTTACCATTTTTTATGGAGAATGATTACAGGTATTCCAGAATGTAAAATGACCACTCCATTTCAATAAAATCTTAGAAAACAAGACCTTATGAAAAAAACTCATAGCTCTCTCAAATCTCCATCAAACTTAATGGGGTTTGTTTCTAAAGTTTTTTCTGCCAAAAACAATCAGTCATTTACTGATCTTCGACAAAAAGAACTATTGAATAGCTCGGGGGATAGAGTTTTCTCAGATCTGGGCAAATAGCAAGAAAATCAAAGAAAAATCCATAACTTGCTCAAAACACCTCCCAATCACCTCAAACTTCTCACCATAAATCTATAAAAATCAAAATGAGCTGGTTGGGGAAGATTCACATACCTCCAACCCTTGCTTACATTAATCGTATGGATGCTAACGTTAGCAACTCATTGATACCTCAAGGTCTCAGTGTAGTGAACTTAGCTCTGATACCAAGTAGATTTTTAAGTATTTAGGGTTCTTGGTAAGAGAAAAAAAAGAAGAAGAAAAGAAGATGAGGAAGAGAGAATTTGGAAGAATAGAATACGTATGGAGAGAATTGAGACTCCTTTCACATACTTTGTTTTACATATCAAAAAGAAAACAACTGTGTATTTACTAGTATACTCCAATACTGTATAAAGATATATGTACCCTTACAAATATAACCCCATATATCCATAAAATACAACAGAAAATCCAATGTTTTGACTTAGTGACCTCAATCCCAAGGAAGTATTTTAATGAACCAAGATCTTTAATTTTGAACTCCTTTGCCAAGCCGCCTTTTTGTAATTTTCAATTCATCATTCTCTGTAACTACTATATCATCCACATATTCTATAAGTGTTTCCATCATTTGGTCTTACCTCTTTACAAAGAGTGTATGGTCAGCTTGACATTGTTTATAACCAACTTTTACCATGGCTGTCCAAAACCTCTCAAACCAAACATGTGGTGATTGTTTCAGTTCATACAAGAATTTCTTCAACTTACATATTTTTCATTTGGCATTTGAAAACCTAGTGGTGTAGCCATATACACTTCCTCTTTTAAATCTCCATGTTAAAAAGTGTTTTTTACATCAAATTAGAGGATTGGTCATCCTTGATTTGCAGCTAGCGAAGTAAGTACTCTAATAAAGTTCATTTTTGTCACTAGAGTAAATGTCTCTTGATAGTCAATGCCAAAGGTCTGTGTGTATCATTTTGCAACTAGGCATACCTTGTGTCTGTTAACTGAGCCATCTAACTTGTACTTCACTGTAAATACTCACTTACATCCAATTGTCATCTTCCTTATGGTTCTTTTCCAATGCACTCATTTTTTCTTCCATGGTATCCCTCCATCTAGGTTGTAACAGGGCTTCAAATACACTACAAGAGACAGAGACAAAGATAAGGAAACATACAAACTACAAAAAGAGGGTGACAAAGCATGATAAATGCAAAGTCAGACATAGGATGTTTAGTACATAATCTAACACTCTTTCTAATAGCAATATCAGAATCATCCAAAGACTTAGGAGAGGAAGAAGTATTATCTGCTTTACAAACTAGAACCAGAGATGACTCCTGTATAAGAACATGAAAATTTTGGTTCTAATCACTTTGCTTCTTACTTCGACTATACACTTACCGTTCAAACCCCCCCTTTCCATTAACCCCACCTCCCCATTTCCACTAAAACCACCACCATCAAAATGATACGAAGGAACAGATACAGAAAGTGGAATAGAAAAAAGACAACTCTTCACCTGACTTCTCTCCCTGAAGAGATGTTGTACTAATTGAAAGAAATGGATGGACTCAAAAAATGTCACATCCCTAGAAACAAACTTACGATGGGTAAGAGGATAGAAACATTTATACCCTTTCTGATTTGCACCATAGCCTAGAATAACACATTTAAGTGTTTTTAGGTTTAGTTTGGTGCAATCCGATTTATGTACATAAACATAACAAATGCACCCAAATGTTTTTAGAAGGAAAAATAAGAGAAAATAAATAAAGAACCTCTAGAGTTGATTTATATAAAAGAACACGTGTGGACATCTTGTTCATAAGATATGCACCAGTTTAAATGGCGTTAAACCAAAAAATCTTAGGCACATTCATGATAAACATGATCGCACGAGCATCAAAGAAGTGTCTATTTTTATGTTCAACCACCTTATTTTGCTTAGGAGTACCCAGACACGTGGTTTGGTCAACAATACCACACTCATCAAATAACAAAGATACTCCCCCACCATTATTAGACCACGTAGTTTAGCTTTAAACAGAGTAACCACCATGTTATAAAAAGACTTGAATGCAATTCTTACATCACTTTTATTCTTTAACAGATATACCCATATAGCTCTAGATTAATCATCCACAAAAGTGAAAATATTTAAAACCAAACAATGAGATAACAGAGGAAAGACCCTAAATATCTAAATACACAATTAAAAATGAAGACAAACTTCTATTATTACGGATTGGGTAAACAGAATGACAATGTTCTACCAATTGGCAAGGTTTACAATGAAAACTAGTAATAAAAAAATTAAAACGAGAAAATGTCTTTCATAACAAAGAAAATGATAGTGGCCAAGTCAACGATGCCACTGCAACAACTCATCTGAAGTAGGAGAGGTTTTCTTTTTATTGTTGGAGACACTACTGAAGACTTAGAATCCAAGAGATAGAGACCGTCCTTCTCATGCTCCATAGCAATAGTCGCTTTTATCACCAAGTCTGAAAACAAACAATAAAAAGGAAAAAGTGTAACACTACAATTAAGACTCTTAGTGAGATAGCTAATGAATAACATATTAAAGGTGAAATTGGGAACATGGAGAACAGAAAACAAAAGTTAGAAGTGGCAAGAACATCACCATGCCCAACAATAGAAAAGTAGGAGTTATCCGCAATATGAACTTTATCCTTCCCAGAGATAACATGATAAGATGTAAAAAGGGAAGACATGCCAGCCATGTGATGGGAGGCATCTGAATCAATGATCCAGGAACTCTGATGAGTAGAAACAGACGCGGATAAAACTAATGTAGATATACCTGAGTGAGTGATAAATGATGTAGGAGTTGTCGAAGGAGGTTCGGGCTAAGAAACAAAACATTGAAATGCCTCAATCTCCTGATGAGATAAGCCACCATTAGAAGAACTAGAAGACATGGGAGCTATAGGAGCAAACTCTAAAGATGTGGATGCTACAAAATGTGCACTAGGCCTACTACCTCCAAACCAGCCACCTCCTCTGCCACTACCAAAACCATCCTGCTAAAAAGGATGTAGAAGTTGGTCTTTCGGGGGTTCATAGAGATCCCAACACTGTTCTTTGGTGTGCCTGGACCAACCACAATGCTCACATTTGAGCTTGTTTTGCTAAACCTTCCACCACGACCATGCATAGTACTACCACTATAGCCTCCTCTATGAGAGGTAGATACAAGTCTTGATTTCTCCACAGAAGGTGATATATTCATGACACCTCGTCTCCTTTCCTCATGAAAATACAAATAAACATCATTTAGAGAAGGTAAAGGTTCTTTTCTAAGAATTTGAACCGTAACTTGTTTATACTCTAAATTTAAGCTAGCCAAGAATTTAAAGATTTGAATCTCCTCAACATGCCTCTTATATTCAATGGCATCTTTCATAAAGGATGGGTGATATGTAGTATAATGTTCTAGCTAAAGCTATCAATGAGCCGAGCTCGGAGCTCAGCTCATTAAGAGCTTGGTTTGGTTAATAATATTATATGGTGTGACAGTATTAATGATCAAACAAGACAAATTAAGCTAATGGGACATAGGGATGTTAGGCCTTTTTTTTGGTGAGTTGAGTCAGAGCCTACCTTCACGAGCTAGAGCCGTGCTTAATCTTTCTTTCATGTGACAAGCTCGAGCCATGTAGGACAAAGCTCGGCTCATTGACACCCCGACTTCCAATTCTTCTCATATTTTTCTTAAAGAGGAATAATAGATCACAAGGGGCTGATCTCCTTGTTTGAACTGTGCAATTCTTTGCCTCAGCTCGCAAACCTTTGCAGTGTGTCCAATTTTTTAGTACGGTTTGAGATAAAGAATCCTAGATTTGATGGGTAATTTCTAAGAACAAGTAATATTCGTTGATTTCAGCCTTCATGGAACTCAATAGCCAATCCATGACAGTGGTGTTTTACGTCTTCCATTTTCGATAGTGAGGGTCGCTCCTTGGAGGGATCTCAATTTCTCCGGTAAGATAATCTTCTATATCTTTCCCTTGTATATAATGAGGACTGATTTAGACCATGTGAGGTAATTGCTGCCTTCAAACTTCACTGTTATGATCTAAAGTTGGGATGGATCTCCAGTAATATGAGTGCTTCCCACATCGCTTTTACTTGACTCAACAGAATTTTGACTCACTTCAGACATATTCTAGGCCACTAACAATCAATTTCACACAAAATATAGGATTGGAGTACACCTAATCCAGCAACTAACTAAGAGAAATAACACAGAATATCACCAGTCCATATCAATTTCGAACACACAAGGGGCTGCCAAACACATAATGCAATAAGAGATGATAGCAACCATAAAACAGCAACACATCGATAAAAAAAACACCAAGCATGATTTGCTATATAGGGCGTTAACTATGCCCAACGAAAATCACCACCAAAGCTTCGTTATGTATCTGATCAACACGAAACAAAAACTCACAATCTCCTATGATAAAAACAACCCATTCCTTACCAGCCAACTTGCAGAAAAAACTCCATATTGATCGAAAATTGGAGGGAAGAAAAAACCTCAAATCTGGATTTTGTAATAATTTTGAAAGAAAATGCCTTAAAAAATCAATTCCATGCTCGATTCAAAAACTAATCATACCCAAAACATCCATAAATCGCACCCTCTTGAAAAAGCTCTTAGCACGCACTAACCTGTTTCCAATGGTACATGCGCTGACGTCAGCCATATGGATGTTGACGTTAGCGTCTGTATTGCAATATTGGTCGATGTCAATGTTGGTTCCGCAAAGTTTTGATGACAGTCCCAATGCTTGTTGGCTTTAATACCAACTTGAAACCCTACAAACAATATGACAATATGGAAGAAAGAAGGAGATAGATGAAGAACAAAGAAGAAGAAGAGAAAAAGAGAGTATACCAATTTGAGAAAAATCATATTATATTTATCTTTTAAGTCACTATACCATATGATATGTACAATACAGTATGTGTGTATAATACTACCCCAATGACGATAATACCCTAATACATGTATTCAAGCCAATCACGTAAGATGCTCAGTCAACATGACTGAAAATATCTAGCAGTGGCCCAATGAGCAACACAGATGCTGATCAAATCAATAATCTCAACTGGCCAATGACAGTCTCTGAAGGTCTAGCTATTTTGCTCCTCCCAAATAATCCATAAGGTTGCCACCAAAGTGAATATTTCATTATAAGTTTTCCTCTCGGACTGAAGGACACATAGTGTCAACTCCAAATCAAGGCAATGAAGTCATTTAGAAATTACAATGACTCAATCCAAACTAAAGAGACCATGGAAATAGAGGCAAATTGATAATAGAAGAATCAATTGATTCACCATTTTTCAGGCATAAGCAGCAACTTGAGAAAGTAGATAGCAATATATTCTCCTCTTAAACTGGAAGATCTCTCTAATAGAATTGAAATCTTCCTCCCTCCTAAGGAATCCACTCAGAATGCCCCACATCACAGTGGAAGACAAGAGAAATCACCTTGTCCGACACCATTTTTGGCCTGGAAATAACCTTTGAGAGAGCCATTGATAATGATAGAAAAATGATTTGATGATAAACAACCTCTAAACACCAAAGCTCATCTTGTCCATGAAAAAGTCCAAGTAATCCCAGTTAACATTGTCATATGCTTTTTTCCAAATTGACTTTACAAAGGAACCCTATCTTCCCCAATGTTCACATAGTTGGATGTGTTTTATTTCACACAATAGAAGACCTGGCATGGTGCAAAGGAGTATGGTGTGAGTGCTTTACATGGTAAAGAAATTGGATGTGTTAAACATTATTGCACTTAGTATTAGTCTTAGGTGTGTTTTCAGAAAGAGTACACCAATAAATCAAGGAAAGATCTCTTATTTTTAAGGTTTTCCAATTGTTTTTTACTATTAGGTATCTTATTTCTTAGCAAACAAAATAAATCTCATATTCATTGGGTTTTTGATTTGTATTTGCTTTTTTTTTCTTTCCTCTGATCACCCATTCAGTAGCTTTTATTGATTGTGGTCGAATCCGAAGACTATTTAGTGAAACTTACATAATAATTCGTTAAATTGCCTTCTTCTTCTAATTAACATAAAGCAATGAGTAAATCAGTTCAAAACAATTTGCATGTTGAACTAGGGACAAGAAATTTAAGTAACCATGATCTAAGCCCCTAGTACATGTGTGATAAGAGTTCCCTCAATCTGGAAGGAAGATATTGTTCCAATGCAAGCTAATGAAGGTAGGGTGATGAAGAGCTATCGAGGGATATTTTGTGTGGTTTTTTCATGATAACATCAACTATATGATGATTGATGCAGGACAACCTAGTGATGGGCCGGTTACCTACAGATTATGGGCCCACAAAGATACTTAGAAAGGTTTCCACTATAAGATCAAGATAAAATAACACTTTAAAAGACCAAAATAGAGTTAAAAGATTAATCAACAACACAATTCATAACAATGCGGAACGTTATGATAGGTTTAAAGAAACCAAGAATGGAATTGAAACACACCCAAGTAATTACAAATTTAAAAGAAAATATGAGTTAATAAACAAAAGAGATTCGAGTGATTAGAAAGGAATTACAGATGCAAAAGAATGAAAAAAAATGTAAAGAACCCAATAAAGGCAATTCTGGAAATTTTGTGGCAGACCCACGAAATTACCAAAATACTCCTACAGACGCATCAAAATTTAATGAAATTTTACAGGTCGATTCTTGGGTCTGAGTGATCTCCATACCAAATTTGAGGTCATTCTGATGAGTATAAGTATATGTAATTAAAGTTTTACCTGGTCAGCAAGGTTCTTTAAAGGATATTGTCTAGAATCAAAGAGGGTTCTTTGATCAAGAACTTGATCAAGACTAAAGGGAATTAAGAGAAGTTTTGGGGGATTGATAAGGGACTTGCAAGGTAAAAAAAAAACTAAAGAAAAGCAAGAAGTAGAAAATAAATATATGGTTAAGGAGTCTCACCTTAACTAAAGTTTCAACTAGGACCCATGAAGTCTCACCATGGAAAACCCATCGTATATTGGAAGAGAAGGATCCAGTTGTGTGTTTTCTCAAATATATATATATATATATATATATATATATATATATATATATATATTATGATTAATTTTCTCATGCAACTCTATATATAGGCTCACAAACTCAAGAAACCAAATTAAAAACTCCTAACTACTAATGTACTTGCCACCTAAGACTTTCCTAAACTCAAAACCATAATTGCTAGGAAGCTTGGTACAAGATGGAAAGCTCGCTTCCTGCGAAGCTTGTTTGGGAAACTAATTCCCTTCCACTTCCCTAAGTAGAGTGAAATGCGCTTCCCAACCGTGGAAAGCGATGAAGTAAGTGAAAAGTATTAAGGGAATTGAGTGGAAGCATCTAGAGAAGCGAGTAAAAACGTCTAGATAATCGATTGGGAAGTGATCCAAAAATTGATATTGTATTTTATTTAATGTAAATATTATGCTATTAGCAACGAAAAAAATATTATCTATGAGATTAGTACAATAACAACAAACAGCCTTATCCAAACTATGAGATTAGTAATGATTTTTTTTTTTTTTAAATAGTATCGAATTTATTATTTATATTATTTTATTCTAATTCAATAAAAAAGATTCAAATCCGATGGTTTTTATACAAGGTCCTCTATAGTCTAACTCTAAGATGTAACTTATCTACAAAAAAATCTTATGGTAAAATCTAAGGTATGCTTAGCCATACTTAAAACAAACGGTTTGCATATTGATTTATATGTCATAATTCTTTGTACTTACAAAGAATAGCTTTCAATTTTTTTTCGCGTAATTTCTTTAAGTTTATTCTTTTTTTCAGTGTGTGTGTGTGCTGTCTCTTATAC